>BQMF02000495.1:0-296926 GCA_027922465.2 Turritopsis dohrnii | reverse complement strand
GTATAGGAAGTTTGAAGAGGAAAACTGATTAAAGTATAACTACCCTTACAGGAACCTTTATAGTTTACGAAATTTCATTATAGCCCAGCTTCCTCTATTATCTTCCAGGAAGAAAAAGTGATTTAAATGTGAAACACCAGGTTTAACTCGACAAGGTGAAAGAATACCAACACAGGGGCCGTGAATAAGTTCATATTTGCCTCATTGAGATAAGTGATATTTTCCCCTCACACGTTCATAGGAGAATTGCCACAAACCAGAACCCAATACATTATTTCGGTTTCATACATGTGGGAGAATGATTCCTTCAAAAACCGTCTCTAGAAAAACTAATTTCGCTCAAAAATGCAGTTCCAAAATTTCAATCCAATGTCATAGTTCCACTAGAGTCTGCTATGTAGGGACTGATAACAAAATTAAGGGTTTATTAAGGGTTTATTAGGTTTAACTCGACAAGGTGAAAGAATACCAACACAGGGGCTGTGAATAAGTTCATATTTGCCTCATTGAGATAAGTGATATTTCCCCTCACACGTTCATAGGAGAATTGCCACAAACAAGAACCCAATACATTATTTCGGTTTCATACACGTGGGAAAATGATTCCTTCAAAAACCGTCTCTAGAAAAACTAATTTCGCTCAAAAATGCAGTTCCAAAATTTCAATCCAATGTCATAGTTCCACTAGACTCTGCTATGTAGGGACTGATAACAAAATTAATGGTTTATTAGAACTGTAGAAATCCGGAGCATCCTTAGCAAATAATGTTGAAGTTATAAACAGGAACTTTAGAAAATCGAAAAAAAAAAGAGTAAAGAAAATCCACTTTGTCCTATAAACGAAATACACAAACAGAGCAATACACAAACCACAAAATTTCAATACTCATTATTACATCAAAAATTTTTTATTTTCCATTATTCCGGTGCACACTTGAAACACTTTTTCAATATATATACACATTTATCATGATACTAACTAGTTTCATTTCATTTCGTAGCGAAAAAGTTAGTCCAAAAGAAACAACCCACAATCATCAAATGGTTGTACTTATGTGAAATTATGAATCTAAGCACTACCTTTAACAATTAGTACATTCATGACATTATTACACAATAGGTAACCTTTCAAACAAATTCAAGTGTCACATGTATTAGGTTACGAATCTTAAACAGAAACATTCACAATCCCTTAAACTTTCTTGACATTACTAACAAATCAAATGACAAAATACTCATATTTCAAAAAAAGAAAGAGGGTATTAGATACCTTTCTCTCGCAAACTGGCTGCTAAATTGTGCTTTGTAATCAAAGTGTCTGGGTGTTCCTCCCCAAGTACAGACTTTCGAGTTTCTAACACCTGGCTAAGTAAATTAATTGCTTGATCGTGATCACCTAAAAAATAAATAAAAGAAAGTATAGGAAGTTTGAAGAGGAAAACTGATTAAAGTATAACTACCCTTACAGGAACCTTTATAGTTTACGAAATTTCATTATAGCCCAGCTTCCTCTATTATCTTCCAGGAAGAAAAAGTGATTTAAATGTGAAACACCAGGTTTAACTCGACAAGGTGAAAGAATACCAACACAGGGGCCGTGAATAAGTTCATATTTGCCTCATTGAGATAAGTGATATTTTCCCCTCACACGTTCATAGGAGAATTGCCACAAACCAGAACCCAATACATTATTTCGGTTTCATACATGTGGGAAAATGATTCCTTCAAAAACCGTCTCTAGAAAAACTAATTTCGCTCAAAAATGCAGTTCCAAAATTTCAATCCAATGTCATAGTTCCACTAGAGTCTGCTATGTAGGGACTGATAACAAAATTAAGGGTTTATTAGAATTGTAGAAATCCGGAGTATCCTTAGGAAATAATGTTGAAGTTTACTACAAACAGGAACTTTAGAAAATCGAAAAAAAAAATAAAGAAAATCCACTTTGTCCTATAAACGAAATACACAAACAGAGCAATACACAAACCACAAACTTTCAATACTCATTATTACATCAAAACTTTTTTATTTTCCATTATTCTGGTGCACACTTGAAACACTTTTTCAATATATATACACATTTATCATGATACTAACTAGTTTCATTCCATTTCGTAGCGAAAAAGTTAGTCCAAAAGAAACAACCCACAATTATCAAATGGTTGTACTTATGTGAAATTATGAATCTAAGCACTACCTTGAACAATTAGTACATTCATGACATTATTACACAATAGGTAACCTTTCAAACAAATTCAAGTGTCACATGTATTAGGTTACGAATCTTAAACAGAAACATTCACAATCCCTTAAACTTTCTTGACATTACTAACAAATCAAATGACAAAATACTCATATTTCAAAAAAAGAAAGAGGGTATTAGATACCTTTCTCTCGCAAACTGGCTGCTAAATTGTGCTTTGTAATCAAAGTGTTTGGGTGTTCCTCCCCAAGTACAGACTTTCCAGATTCTAACACCTGGCTAAATATATTTATTGCTTGATCGTGATCACCTAAAAAATAAATAAAAGAAAGTATAAGAAGTTTCAAGAGGAAAACTAATTAAAGTATAACTACCCCTACAGGAATCTTTATAGTTTACGAAATTTCATTATAGCCCAGCTTCCTCTATTATCTTCCAAGAGAAAAAAGTGATTTCAATGTGAAACACGATGTTTAACTCGACAAGGTGAAAGAATACCAACACAGGGGCTGTGAATAAGTTCATATTTGCCTCATTGAGATAAGTGATATTTCCCCTCACACGTTCATAGGAGAATTGCCACAAACAAGAACCCAATACATTATTTCGGTTTCATACACGTGGGAAAATGATTCCTTCAAAAACCGTCTCTAGAAAAACTAATTTCGCTCAAAAACTGCAGTTCCAAAATTTCAATCCAATGTCATAGTTCCACTAGACTCTGCTATTTAGGGACTGATAACAAAATTAATGGTTTATTAGAACTGTAGAAATCCGGAGCATCCTTAGCAAATAATGTTGAAGTTTATAAACAGGAACTTTAGAAAATCGAAAAAAAAAAAAATAAAGAAAATCCACTTTGTCCTATAAACGAAATACACAAACAGAGCAATACACAAACCACAAAATTTCAATACTCATTATTACATCAAAAAATTTTTATTTTCAATTATTCCGGTGCACACTTGAAACACTTTTTCAATATATATACACATTTATCATGATACTAACTAGTTTCATTTCATTTCGTAGCGAAAAAGTTAGTCCAAAAGAAACAACCCACAATCATCAAATGGTTGTACTTATGTGAAATTATGAATCTAAGCACTACCTTTAACAATTAGTACATTCATGACATTATTACACAATAGGTAACCTTTCAAACAAATTCAAGTGTCACATGTATTAGGTTACGAATCTTAAACAGAAACATTCACAATCCCTTAAACTTTCTTGACATTACTAACAAATCAAATGACAAAATACTCATATTTCAAAAAAAGAAAGAGGGTATTAGATACCTTTCTCTCGCAAACTGGCTGCTAAATTGTGCTTTGTAATCAAAGTGTCTGGGTGTTCCTCCCCAAGTACAGACTTTCGAGATTCTAACACCTGGCTAAGTAAATTTATTGCTTGATCGTGATCACCTAAAAAATAAATAAAAGAAAGTATAGGAAGTTTCAAGAGGAAAACTGATTAAAGTATAACTACCCTTACAGGAACCTTTATAGTTTACGAAATTTCATTATAGCCCAGCTTCCTCTATTATCTTCCAGGAAGAAAAAGTGATTTAAATGTGTAACACGATGTTTAAAAGAATGCAATCCATTATGACCGTTTGATGCACGTGTGAAAACGATTCCTTCAAAATCTTTAGAACAACTCAATTCGCTAAAAGAGACCATTCCTAAATTTCAATCTAATGTCATAGTTCTACTAGACTCTGCTATGTTAGGACTGACAACAAAATTAATGGTTTATAAGAATACGCAAATCCGTACTTCAAAAACAAATATAAATGCAATTTCAACTTTCTACTAAAAATCTTCGATACAGAATAAAAGGAAATCACAGATTGAAGAAAGCTATAACCAATATCAAGAATGAAAAATGTGTTTTGATACAAACATGTTTCAAAGAATCAAAAAATAAAGTTTGTTTTCTACACTGGAATTTCCAATGCAAAGTTTTTGCTGCAAACATTGACTTATCATTAGTTGTAAAACCTTACATTTTAACAGCAGAATTTGCTTGGGCTTTTCAAATCACATATATAAATATTTTGCACGTGACCAGATATAATGAAATTATAAGTCTTCTTTTGCCTCTAAAACCGCACATGGGACTGGGAATGACAACATGATACGTCACATGAAACCCGTCAACAGAAGAGTATTGACACACATAATAACTTGAAAGAATCCCATTGAATATACTGCTTTCCTGGATAGTCAGTTATTCTAACAACATAGTTTACTATGGATGAATTCATTGATCATGTATACTGTTTTGATACTGTATATGATATTTTATTTCTTAAAAATTAATGTGTGTCAATTTTCCTTTTAAAAACAATGAATGTAAATCAAAACACATAACGGTCTGTAAATTAAATCAAGTCAAAACAAAACCTTCCACTTTCAGCTGCATAGTGATTTGGGTATAGATGTAATTTTCACTACCTTATTATTTTTGTTTTTCAGTTGGGAGTTAGGAAGGTCATCACATATAAAATAAATGAGTGTGAAGATATTTTTTTGAAACAGAGATGTTTATTCTGAATACTTGAATTTAGTTTTATAAATTGTCATTCTAAGCCCTTATCTTTTTAGAAAATAAATCTTTTCGTACCTAATTTAAAATGCTATATACACATAATATTTGTTAGTAGCATATCGGTTTTTGATTGCCTTTGAAAGTTATTTGCTTATAATGTCTAACCAATAGGTTTGACAATTTTCTTTTCTTCTTTTGTAAACCTGTATACAATTTTGATTGTATAATTTTGTAACAAAAAGCAAGTGTTCTGTTGAATAACATTTTCCCTGTGATTAAATGATATAAAAGATAGGAAAATTGTCAAGCTTCTGCATGAATAAAGATCATTAGGAATAAAGATTACTTTAATCGGATTAATTTTTGCGAGATTAATTTTTGAACTCGCGAAAAGTTTTGGATTTATTTTCGCGAATAGACACTTCGAAAAATTTGTTGTGGATTTATTTTTGCGGTCAGAAGGATTATGATTGAAAAAAAAATAGACTCTTCAGGTAAAAAATTAAAATAGCCTTCTATTTCATCAACTATTAGATTGTATAATGCAATAACATTTGTGCTCGCCTCTAACACGTTGAACATAAATTGACATACCTATCTCTACCTCTTCCAAAGAATTTCTCTCTCTCCAATTGCTTGGTAGGAATATATCTTGACTCCATACTTAGCGACAATTCGAAAAGAGCCTTCAGAAAAGAGGAAATGCCCTAAGAATGCCATAGCAACCAAGAAACAAAACGGAGCCTAAATCCATGGACATAAGAAAATGTTTCTTGGAGTATACAAAATAGTGCCTTCAGAAAAGAAAAAAACAAGAAGAAAATGTCATCATTTTAGATTAGATTAGATGTAATTTAGTGAAGTATGTAACACTTTTTTAATAAGGGAAAATATTGAGTTAACTTGTGTTATACACTATTTTGTCATTTCTTTGATCCAATGAAAAAACAAAAAGGAAAAAAAAATAACTGGATTTATTTTTGCGAACGGGTAATTTTAAAATTTCGCGTGGATCAATTTTCGCGATCCAACAATTTCATGTGTTTTTGTGATATAAACTTTCACGGAAAAGGCAAGAAATCGTGAAAATTAATCTCGCAAAAATTAATCCGATTAAAGTATTAGTAGTTGTGGGAGAAATCTTATCATTTGATGTTCATACATCTTCATTTCATAATAAGTTCAAAATAATTTTTTTGTGGTATTAAGTTCAATTCCACCCTTAGTATGGACAGTATTTTTATATGAGCATCAGGTTGATGATACTTATACCATTGCAATTATTTAATTATTTAATTTATCAATGTGCACACAATAATTGATAACTGAGTTTGTGAAAACATATAGTCGCATTCTTGAGAATCTTGTCTTTATTCCTATAGCATGTTTCATATGAAAAGGCTAATGGAAAAAAGAAGAATGTCTAAACAAACAGCATTGGTGTATACAAGGAAATAAATCATTATTTGTCACCGTCCATGGGAAAAAAAGTACATTTTGTTTTACCGGTAAAATATACCGGTATTTTTACCGTTAAAGATGTAGTATCGATATTTTTACCGATAAAATGAAAATTTTACCGGTAAACTAATTATATTATCGGTAATTACCGGTAAGCAAATTGATCAATACTTTTATCGGTAAATTTACCGGTAAATCTAAATCGATCCAATTTTATTGGTAAAGTGTGAACTATGATAGTTTTTAAAACGAGAAAAGAGCTAGCTCTAAGAGCTATTATGCCTAAGTTATCATTTATATATGGTGTTATACGTTACCGTAGCGTAATAATTTGAAAATCATTTTACCTCCGGGATACTTAAAAGTCGTCAAAGAATATACATCAAATGTTCAGTAATCGAATGTTTTTAGATGAATATGCAATGATGCAAAGAAAATAAACAATCTTCCTAATGTTTTCTCGTATACATGTTTTTGTAGTAGCATGAAGCCAAATTTTAGCATTTAGTTCCCAGGATCTTTCGACTAAAATATTAATGCTATTGCAGTATAGGTCTTCAAAAGGTTGTGCAAGGAAAATTACGTCACACTCTTATGCTCGACTGTTGTATGACAATGAGACTCGAACGGACAAAGGAACTACCATTTGGAACCTTGCCACAAGTTTTCCAACTGTCCATCATCAACATTGACTATTGCGAGAAGAGTGCGCAGCCACGCAAGCTTTACAGCCAGGACATGGGAGAGTTTTGAAGCCCTGTGTATACACAGCTTTCAGACAATCTTCCACGTAAACATGAAAAACTGGAGGAAACAGGTAGTATTAATGTTTAAACGAAGGTGAGTATTTCAAAAGAGAACTTTTGCAACTCGTCAAACCGACGTTAAAATGTTTTCATTTGCCTTTTCCCAAATTCACTCTTTATCGGAATATTATCTGAATAAAGTTTAAAAAAGTCAATAAAGATCACTAAAAACGTTGCCATATGATCGATTCTTTAAAGGTATATCTCCACTGTTGAAGGCGAAATATCTGTTGAATAAAAATAAGTCTCAGCTGACTTTCCCTGAGGAAAATAAAAATAAAAGTTTTCGTCATGGGATTTACAAAAATAACTTAATAGAATTAGAGCAGACGGTTTTTATTATTGCCAAATTTCGAACAAACTGTTGTATCTCTTATTTTCAGCTGAATGAGAACCAGGTAACGAGTTGATTTTGATACACAAACGAATGCTACCTTATACATATAGATTACCAAAGGGCTGTTAGAAAAATTTCCCTGTTTATTATAATAATTGAATAACACAGTCAATTTAAGTGGAAGATTTAAACCTATGAAGAAAAAAATCATTAATAAATTTTCAACACATCATCCTTTCTTTTAAAAGATCTTTCAATTCATTTTTAATTCATGAGCAGGTGATTTGTTTTGTTTCAGAGTTTAATGACGTCAATTACTTCATCATGAATAAAAACAAGAAAAAAACACATTTTGACAACCAACGATTAGGTAATTTGTAACTTGACCGGGTCTTAAAAATGGCGGAATTAGTATAAACAAACATTAATATTTTCGAAAACATGTTATCGCTATCGATTAGCCACTTTACCTTACGTCTGCGACGCTACCAGTAAATCACATTAGGTATTTTTTTACATTACATTACCATACCGGTAATTACCGGCAAAGCGGTAAATTTATCGATAAAAAAATTATAATTACCGGTAATCGCTAAAAAAATCTTTAGTTACCAGTAAAATTACCGGTAATTTGCGCATATCGGTAAATCGAATGTACTTTTTTTCCCATGGACAGTCACATTTGTTGAAAGACCCATTTGTAATTCAGTGTGCCTTTTACTTTATGAATATGAGTTACTTCTAAAAAATTTAGCTCTACTATGACGTCAGAATGTATTAGAGATCCGGCGTGAATATTTGCGTACACTCCAGAAGAACATCGTAAACATGGCGGTAAAGCAAAGAAAAAAAGAAAAAATACTTAAAATTTTAAAGAAACATTATCTAACTTAGGATAATTTTAGAATTTTAATTGCATGACAATTGTTTTTTATACTCAAAGTTTGATAAGAGGTTTGTATTTACTTCCCCATCAGAATCCCTTTAAAAATGAATTTTAAAAATGAATTGTAGTTTCTACTTGATTTCCAATAAATGCATTTAAACAAAAGACATCATTTGTTCAAATATAAACAACCGTAATAACAACCTGATGTAGATCTGGTGTATATCAAAATGAAGATATTTCAAAAAGATAAAAACAACAAAGAGGCTTTTAAGCAACTTTTATGTTGTGCACCAATTAAAAGCAATGAAAGAAAAAAATCATAGAATTCAAAAGAAATCCCCAGTTTAAATAAATAAATGATAAAATAGAGAAAGCCTCCAAATACCAAACAATAGACTGCAAGTAGTGTGTAAGTATAATATTAGTATATAAATATAATATAAATGTTTTGATATTATTTACCTGTACGGTCGTAGAGCTGGCACTCCAACAAACAGACAATCTCATGATTTAATGCAATACAAATTGCGTAGTAGTTCAAGTGCACAATGAAAAATGAGAGGACCTTATATGGTTTTCCATAGTACGGACGTTATTCCAACTCACAATGTAAGAAGCCTTAGTTTCCATTGAACAATAAAAAGGGGACCATCAAACCTGATTACAGGGGTTGATTTTAACTTTTGATCAATGCATTATACTTATATACTACTTGCTGTCTTATCAGTATTTGGAGGCTTTCTCTACTTTATCATTTCAAAACACCTGCATTATAATATACATCAGATACACATGAGGATGTTATTACAGTAGATTACACAAAACAACTGATGCATTTTGTTTAAAAGTGTTCGAAGGAAATAAACAAAAAACAAAAATTCGATTTCATCTAAAGTGACATCAATTGAATTATGTCAAGTTTAGAAGAACAAAGAATGTATCATCTCATTTGGGGGATATTTTATATCATCAGATTTTTTACGAAAAATTTTATTCTCTACTTTTAATAACAAGTGAGCCAGGAGTTGTAATATAAATTAAAGAAACTCACAATTTTATATGCGGAACAATAATACTTCCACGTGAGATAAGGGTTTGATTATAAATTTTGCATGGGTTTTATTTATGCCTGTGCATGCATTATATGTGATTTGTCACGTCTCAAGATATATATATACTAGACGCCAAGGCGTCGTCGCACGCCGCCAACGATCAACATGCAGGCAAAACACTTCTTACCGGCTTTTATTTCAAAAATGATCCCTTTATTCAAATCCTGTGTAAGCGTATAAAAGTTGTTGTATGTACTGATAAAAAAAACTGACGTCAAATCAATGATACAGTAGAATCTGACGTCATTACAGAGAAAAAAACGTTCCCGACTCTACGTGGCTTTACGCGGACAATAAAGGAAATCCTACGTAAATTTTAGTTAAATATATCACTCTCTAAAATAAAAGTGGTATGCACACTACGCGATTAATATAAGTAGATATACTGATATAACAGTAACCACGTAACAAATACAGGTAAAAGTAGAGGAGAAACACCCAGGAACACAAACAATAAAGACGCTCAAGTAAAATACGATTTAATATCTCCTTAAAAATCACTGTAGGCCTTTCGATAATACTCTTCAGCAGTGATATTTATATACATAGTTTATCAGTTTATTTACATATTTAGATACATAGTTTATCAGTCAGCAATGAACAACATTTTTCCAGGATTTTTTATAGACATCAAACTACAGGTATTAATTGATAAATTTTGAAGTGGGATGATTACACTGTACTTGATAACTGTAACATTTCAGGTCCTCCATACTTCACCCAATACAACAAAACAGTTGAGATAATGTAACACCTTTCAACAGGTCATTTAGAAGGTTGTCAAAACCACAGCAAAACTACTTTTTTCACTTTAGATGCATTAGGTCCTCTTCAAATTTCTAATACCAGACTAACTTGAATGATGAGGTTCTGAGTCATTTACTGCGTAATCTCTCCTGGCATTTTTTAAATGGAACTACTGAAAGATTTCATGTTGTTTTGCAGATTGTGTGCCACAGTATGAAAACATTTACTGATATTGTAAGGTATATATTTTCCTTGCTTTGATGGCTCCCATCACAATTGATCTGGAACTTCTAACGTTTTGATTGCATAACTTTCAAGCATAGTTTTATTTGAAGGATTTGATTAAATAATTTCAATAATTTAAAAAACTGCCGCTTGTTACTTAAGTGATCACCATGGAGACACCTAACATGTCAAGTGAACTTAGTGAGTATACCGTTGCTTACCATTGACATTGGAACAATAGAGAGTTAAAATTGTACCTGCATCTATGAGCAGACCTACGGTCAATTTTGATTTACTGCCTGATATCTACTCAAAAATAATCAAGAAAATATTGCAGAAACATCTTTTTGTTATCTCATCAACAATAAGGGTTTCATTCAAATGATCATTCAATGATCATTTTCTAAAAGCAATTTCACTATATTGCCTTATGAACAATGTTGTGCCTGTATGTTTGTGCCAAAGTCACTGAACATTTGGATTACTCTTATTACAAGGTAGTCCTTAAACTGGTTAGCTACACTCAATTGCTATTGTATCTGTTTTACAGGAGGGGCCATGGCTTAGTTGGGAGGTCCTGAAAGTTTTGATAATCTCCTGAGTGACAAGAATCCAATCAATGACCTGTGCTTATTTGGTTGATTTCCTGCAAAACCTGATGATTAACCATGTATCATCTACCCAATTTCCTTTACATGGCAACCAGCACTGTAGTAAATTGACTTGAGCATAGTGAATGCCCACCTTGGGGACTTGAACTCCAGCCTCTAGCATGAATTCTGAAAGGGACAACCACTGAACACTGCTTAACAATTGCGCAAAAGTAACACAAGTAAAACTACAAGAAGTACCACATAATAAGTGCTGAAACAAGTCCGAACTTGTACCATGCATTACTTGTTACTTGATGTAATTTCCAATCAATTTCCTATTATCAGACTTATACTACTGTATTCAAAGAAACTTTCGCGAGAGAAACTTTCGCGAACTTGGGCCTCTTTGCTAGTTTTTCAATAAATCCTTGGTTTCTAAAAATTTTTTTTTTTTTAAATTATCCTAAATTATTTCAAAAAAATCTTCATTCGTGAAAGTTTGTCTCGCAAAAATTAAACAATTTCTTCATTCGCAAAAGTTTATTCAAAATATTTTGCGAGTTTTTCAGCTCGCAAAATTTTCTCTCATGAAAGTTTCTCCAAATAAAGTACAGTGTTGTTGTGGAAGGATACAGCCAAATTGGTGTTACCTATGGAAAATATCACCATTATATCAACATACATGATTGAAAATGGTATTTCCGTGCAAATTTTCTTCAATATTCCCTAAAATCTAATTCTAATAAGAAATTTGATATAATTGTATTCAAATTTTAATTGGGTGTATTTATTGCTTTATTTTCCTTAAAAATGCCTATGAAATCTTCAATAGTAATTGCATTGATACAGTTAATCAAAACATCATCACACTATCATTATCATATGATAACATCAAAACAAAAGTTGATAATTACATACTCTGGCTTAACTTATCTGATTTGATTTACTGATTTGATGTGTTAAGGCCCGTTTCCACTTAAAAAAAACTTCAGCGAAATGCGAAAATTTTCGATCGAAAAATTTTGCTCATTAAAAAAAACCTTTCCACTTAAATTAAAAAAACATAACAATTTTAAATCAAATATCAATCAAATCAAATGATTTTGTGGGGAAGAGCGGGAAAAATAAACAACAAAGCTGCAATCTGATTGGTCAGAATTTTATTCGATATATTTCGATAGAAAAAAGTTGAACTTTTTTCAACTTTTGTCGAAGAGAAATATTTCGCAGGAAAAATCAATTTGTACCTACTGCGCATGCTCACTTCACATTTCGATCGAAATATTTCGCATTTCGCTCATTTTTTTTTAAGTGGAAACGAGCCTTTAATATGCTTTGAATCAATAAGATGAAAGACTAAAATGGGTTAGTTTCTATTTATTCATATTTATATTATTTGTATTTTATTGGTTAGTGAATATATGCTAGCCTTTAATTAGCATTCAAGACGTGTGCCTCTCAGTGTCTATCCCGCATTCCTAACTGCCCGGATCCCAGGCTAACTTTTTATGGGCCATGTGGCCACTGCTTTCTGACCCACGCAGAGAACAGTTTCAAAAGTTTTCTTTCAGATCTCAACTTGTTTGTTGTTGTTTGTTGTAGTCTTTTTTTTTGCAATCTGAAAACAATACACAGTTCACTATTTGTCATTGGTATTTGTTTCTTTTGAAATTCTTGTGTTCTTTATGATATAAAATATTGTAAAATATTGTTCTTCGATTCTTCGTATTTTACACTGATGTTCGTAAAACTTTTTCTGTTTACCTGGTTTATCATACACAATCAGTTATTTAGAAAGTAACTATGAATAGAAACCGTCCCCCATAATTCTACTTTAAGTTGTTCGTCACGATCCCTTGAGGCAAACATGTACCTTTGTTTTCATAATAAAGATGGTTTTTACATCCTTTCTACAGCATTTACACTTGTAGTTGTAAATCATCATTTATTCGAATATGTCTCGCATGAACACAAATGCAAGTTTTCGAATCTACCTGTGTTTAATTCTTCTTCCTAATCTTCATCATAATCACTTACGTCAGTTTCAAAACTATAATTCAGAATTTCCGAAGACGCTGAACATTCAAGAACGTCAGACATCTTTCAAATGAAATTCGCTCTGTGACGTCATGACTTTTAAAACAGAAAGCTGTAATGGCGATTTAACTGAGTTATTTTTTTAGCATTTTTTTCATTTGGGATACTTTTCATACATAAAAATGTGTTCATCTAGGATAAATGAAGTCATATGCTCAAAATTAGAAAAAAAAAATCCAAGGCTTCATTTCCCTTTAATGCCATGTCCAGTTGTATTTATGTATTGTTTTATTTATGTATTATTTATTGCCAAATAAGTACATGATGAAGTCATTGATGGATTGGTAGAATAACTTAACAACAGCTAATATTGCACTCTAATTGTATTGCGGTATTGGTCCATACTTACTACTGTTACTACTGTTATAGCTTAGCTTGAACAGGAATTTTTTATGTTTTTTTTGGAGTTTGAACAAGTTTTTTTTTTATTTTTTAGGTTGATTATTGTAATCTACTATCATGATAGCTACTTTTCCTGTCTTAATCTATACCAGCTTTCTATCGGCTATACAAGCTGTCTATCTTTTAAACCAGAAGTATCTGCTTTATCAGATTTATTGGCTTACAAGATTTATCTCGTTACCAGAGTTGTTGGTTTACCTGATTTATGAGCTTACCAGAGTTATATACCAGATTTATTGGCTTACCAGAGTTATCGGCTAACTTGATTTATCAGCTTACCAGTTTTACCACCTTATTTATTGACTTGCTTACTATATTTATTGATTTCAAATTTGTAAATGGAACATTAGTTTGAATTTCCTAGTAAAACAAATTGAAACAAAAGTCCTATTGTAACATGCGTAACTGTTTTGTGTATGTTCGATGTTGTCAATATAACAAATATCGAGAATCAAACTTGCATATGTTCGATTACCAACTTGGGAGCCCACAACAACAAGCAAAAGGAGGGGGAAACTTACTATGACGTCTCCCAAATTCATGATGACTGAACGTTTCCAGTAAACATAACAAATTTACTATATACAGTTTATGTCTATCTTCTAGCTGGCTTCTGGCTTTTGTTTCACGTATGTATCTCATGTAATGCGTCATGTAAGTTCTCACAACTATAATCGAAAATCCGCAAAACAGTAACCTCACTAATGATAATAGAAACACAACGTGTATTCTTTATCACGTCTAATATGAACCAATAGTCTAACGATCGGCTAGCCTTCAGGACACCGTCCTCTTGTCTCTATTAAACTCAGCAGTCAATCGTTTGTTCTTAAATTATTTTATTCTAAAGGCTGAAATACACGATAAGTTTAATTGGACCGTTTAGTTGTAACATAAAAAAACTGATCATGTAAACAGCAAAGACGTACAATTTTTTCTGGTTTTATAAGTTTTTTAAAAAGTTGGACATGTTCAACTTTGGCCAACTAGTTGGACGTTTTTTTCTATTGAATTTGAATTTAGTTAACAAAAGCTCTATTGTGATGTTGTTTACCAGCCACGTGTTTGTGAAACATGTGTTGAGAGACTTGAGTATAGTGGTGAAAGCATACTTTTTGAAAATGGCTAGCAAAGCAGAAAAGGAAGAAAAAATAGAAAAATTCATTGAAGAATGGAAAAAGCTCCGATGTCTATTCTGTAGGATCTTCCATTCGAAATTGGCTTAGAAGTGCATTAAAAGCACCATATTTCTTTCTTTTTAAAAACCAGGGCTTCACCCAAGTAACTCGTTTTTTCGCCCTATTATTTTCATCAAAGTTATGCGTTGCTGCTATAGCTACTAAAGCCACTGATATGCGTCTGCGCTCATTGATATCCATTGCGAAAAGAGGAGTTTTTCCTTTCTACAGATAAGTTTAAACTGATCGTGTAAACAGCTGTCAATCTACATTTAAACTTATAAGTTTTTTATATGCAACTTATTGGTCCAATTAAACTTATCGTGTATTTCAGCCTTAAGTCTTCTTTTATTTGCATTTATTATTAATTTACTTTATTACTTTATGAATTATGTACTCCAACAAAATATTCTCCAAGTTCAAGTTTCTTAAGCTCGGTTCCCATTAAGATTTAATATGTTGAGCAACATTCGTACAACAAGTGTTGTACTACAATTGTACAACTGTTGTTGTGCAATCACATGTTTCCATTAAATCTTATGTTAAATTATGATAAATTCTACATTCATTCAAAAAACGTATAAGATTATGTACTTTACAGAACAGCAAAATCGTGCGCTGTTGAGCAACTGCTCTCTGCTGTGTTTCCATTGAACTTTTACTTCAATAATGTCGTACAACTATCGCCGACTGTTGCAGAGATAGAAAAATTTCTATCTCTACAACATGTGTTGTGCAACATGTCTTCTGTTGTACAACAATCGCTCTGTTGCACGACATTTGTTTCCATTAATATCGTAAGTGCTGTGCTACTGTTGTACGACTGTTGCTCAACATTTTCGATTCTAATGGGAACTGAGCTTAATGATTTACCTAACGTAGAGTTTCAATATTCTGATATGTCAAAATTAGACTTCAAAATTACTTGGTCAATCTGTGCATTGAAAGTGCTTTAACTGAACCCAAACTAAATAGTATACGTAGGATTTGTGAATTATGTACCTCCAATGTCTTTTAGATTTGGGCTGTCAGGGTTGCTTTTTCCTCTAACATTAAAAAAATAAAGAAAAAATAGTATTAATTCAGATCCATTGATGTGATGCCACTTAGACACAAGTAAGAGTTTTTACAATACTGATTATTTTTGATAATTAGAACTACATAATAATAACTTTTCAATATAACAACCAATACCAGCATACCTCTGTTCATGTGGCTTGCAAGGTATCTTCAATGGATCTGATAAAAGTGCACCAAACTTGCAGATAGCATAAACTGTCAGATTATAGGTGGAAAAATTATCAGTTGCTACTTCAAATGTATGTCCTTGATATTTATTTACAATCTGGCTTGATCCTTCTGCTTGTGTTGAAAGTTCAAGTCGAAAGTTATTTCCAGGATGATTCCAAGAGAACTTCACTTTCCTTGATGATATTTGTTTTACCGTTCCATTAGTTGCTGGCATAGGAAGTACATAGCTATAAAAAATATGGAAAATAACCAATGCCATAAGTATGTTAAAAACAATTAACACTACTGAAATAAAGTTTTGTAACTTACTTTGACAAAAATATGTCACTATATTCATTCACCTCTTGAGAATTGTATTCTTTACAAGATTTTAACTGATAATATTCTTCATTATTTTTGTTGATCATTATCTCAGTCAACATCAAATTTTTATCAACGCCATCTGCAGAATGCTTGAATGATTTATGACTGGAGTTCTCTAGTGGGGCTTCACTATCCATGCTGCTATCAAGTTTATATGATGTTATGTTGATTACTTTCTTTGAATTCTCACAATGAATTAGTTTTTCCAACATATTTCTCACAGTTTCTCTTTCATTTGAAGGAACTTCTGAAAGTTTGTAACAATATGGTACAACAAGAACTAAGTGATCTGTACATCTCGAGATCATTTCAATAAAGTACTGCCTTTTGAAATAATCATCTGGGTTTATAATTACAATAACTAAAGGGAACTCTAATCCTCTACAACCCTTATAGGTTGTAATAATTGTATCACACTTTTGAAAATTATCAATGTGTGTAGACTTTTCAGCTTCATGAAAACAAGTAGTTTGTCTGTTAAATATATTAACTGATTTGCATAAATCAATTTCCTCTTTATTGCTGCACACAATTAACCTTTTACCACCATTGACTGTAGCTTCAGAGAGAAACACCTTCTTTAAGGTAATAGAAAGCAATGACATTATTTCTATTTTTGCTAACTCCTTCACTCCTTCTAAATTTAAGAAGATGAGTTCTGGCTTGTGACCATGTATACGGTGCTGGCAGAATTTGCATCTTTGGAAAGTGTAAAGAGTTTCCAATTTGTTAGCAGAGCCCTGGTATTTCTGTTCACATACCTTTCCTAACTGATCTATTGTATTGGGATCATCATGACTTAACATAACACTATGAGTTTCACTGCCCATCAGTGGAAGAAAAGAAATATTATTGCTATGCTGTGCACCATTATCATTGACTTTAATAGACGATGAAGAAGAATCAATATCTGCATATGATAGTTTCGCCTCCGGGCTAGCAATATTTGATATTTTTATTCGTTTTGCTTTATAGCTAGGTGAGGAAGAAGCAATGTTGGATAGATTTCTCCGTTTTGATTGCCTTTTTATATCTCTTCCTGGATGTGGAATTACTGTTGGAGAAGTGATGCCACCCTCACAGAGCTTGATAATTTCGAAAACCTGCATAGTAACCCGCATTGAATAAGTTAACTCAACCAATTTCATTCCACAATCGCGATAATATTGATATGACTTGTGTATGTAAGACGTTTCCCCAGAAATGTATTCTCGTTTCTTTTCCATAGATCGAAGAACAAATAACACATGAGATTCTTTTAACTCATCTCTATGATCTGAAAACATTCTCTTCAAATTTGATGCTTCAACTTCATTGATTACTTCAGCATCAACTTCATCTACAATCAAATGAAAATGGCGTCTGGCTTTCTGAGATCTCTGTTTGATGGCTAGCAGCATATTTGAAATGGTAAAATCAATGGAACCAGATGAGTGAGAATAGAGTTCCTTGATTTCATCTTTTAGGAACTCACCAATTCCTTCAGCATTGTGACATATCAAATTAACATCACTAGGATCTTTTCTGAACTGTATCCTTAAATATTCACAATACTCTTCCATACTTTTCATAAATAAACTGGAATTGTCAAACAACACAAAATATATATCTGTATCCATGGTAGAATACCTCATTAGATGCTTCAATAGATACTGCCCTGTCAACGTTTTTCCACTGCCATAACCACCAACAACAATCTTCCAAAAGTTATCAGAAAGGACCACTTCCAGTTGTTTGGCTGTTAACCATACTGAAAGGATTTTCTGAGCAACACTTCCACATAAGACATTCAAACAGACTTTAGTAGTAGCTACAAAGGCTAATAACATACTCAGAAATGTCAAGCACTTCCCAAATGATTCTTTTCGATCTGTGACAGGTGTGTTAATGCTCCGATTACAACATAATGATTTCAGTCTTTCAGATATGGCAGGTATATCTGATTCAACTAAAATCAATGGATTTTCACAATTACCGGTTATATTCGGTGCAGCTACAACACTGATATATGAAAACTCCTTCCCAAGAATACAACTAAGCAGATAGAAAAATAACCGAAAATAGTTTTCTCCCACTTCCAAGTCTTTCAAGGCATGTATTTCATCAAGTGCCTCACTGTAATGTATAACACAAAGATAGTTCAATCTGTAATTGCATAAAATGATCTGCTTGTCTCCATTACCAACAAGTCCAAGATCTATCTGAAAGTTCTTGGATATCTCATCCAAATTTAACTTGAATAGCTTACAATGCTCAATTACATCATAGTGTGTTACTATAACTGTGTGATCAATGTGGAATTGGTCAGCTAGCTTTGACACATCATCATTAATCATATATGGCGGAGGAAAGTGAATTTTTTTGGTGATGCTATTTATGTTGTTCATGTCAATTTTGAAATATTCTTCAAAGAATATTTTACATTTCTCTATATATTCCTCAAAATTCATAGGTAATGGCACCATCTTTCCACTTCTAACTAGAGTTACTTCTTTGGGCAGTTGTTCTCCAGTCAGAGTGACTTTCTGATATAGACCTTTACAACATGTATAAACAAGAACGTTTGGATCTTTTCGAGCAAATTGTGATTCATAACCAGCTGTCTCTATAACAGAAACAATAAAGAATCAGAAAATAGATTTTATTAAAATATCAAAATGATTGTTACCTTATTATACTAATCCATAAAAGTACAACTTATTTTAGAGAGTGGCTAATTTTATGTAGTCAGTCTCTGGCTAATTTGCAAATTTTGATTGGCTAAATTTTTTTATTTTGCCATTTTGATTGGCGCTATAGCTTTATTGTTTTTCTAGGTTTTTTTAGAGCAGTAAGTACATCCATAATTGAGGTTTTGAACAAAATGTCTATTGAAAATGCATGTATTACATCACATCTTGCATAACAGTGCTGGAAAATAAAATCTCAGTTGAAAACGAAGATGAATTAACAATGGAAGTAAAAATATTTTAGTACATATTTATGATAGAAATTGTCTTGGAATGTAAAGAAAGAACTTTTAATTTGCTTATAAATATCAATTATATTACACTGAAAAGTAACAGAAGTGAAGAATACCGTTTAGTAGCATTTGGAAATGGTTTGAAGGTTACAAAAGATGATCTCACTTACTTACATAAAGGCAAATGGCATCAAAAGGTTTTTAAAAGTTTTTGTTTTTAACAAAAGATGAACAAATATGTGGAAGGATGTAAGTCAATCAAAACACAGTTATGGGAAAGCTGAATAAAGAAGAAAAGGGTTGTTTATTGTTTGCAACAAACCATGCTACTTGCGAAGAATTTGTGATTTATTTATTTAATAAAAATCAAAAATGGTTCGGCAGTTGTGAATGTTGTCATTTGTCCGAGTTGTGAAAATGAGAAGCGTGTTTACGGCTAGCTGTTTTCTATTACTGCTGTCTCGTGTCACACATGTCTACTTCTTTTGTTAAATAGATTTCTTTATGTTAATTAATTTAATAGAGAATTCATAAATCAGCCTCTCTGTCTGTCTACTGCTATATGCATGGCTGTCTTTTGGTCCGAGTTTTAATTATTATTCTTGAGTTAATATCCTCTTGTTTTACTTCACTGATATACATTGAAATCTTTTTCTTTTAGGCATGAGAAATAAACGTTGCACCTAAACCAGAAGTGAAACTATTTGTTTAAATCATGGTGTTGAAGGTTGGTGAAAGATAGATTATTCATTTTAATACTTTAAAGAAATTTTCACAAATTTCAGGAAAGGCCATTCATGAAAAAAAATAGTAGTAAATACCAGGTAATGTAACAAAAAGTCTATTCACATTTACATGTGAACGCTTAGAAAACCGTTATTTTCGATGATGTCTCGATATTATCTTTTAGATCTTAAAGGCTTCACTTACACCATTACCTAAAAAGAATCAGCTGTCACATTATTTAGTGAAAAGATTATCTAGCAGAAAATTGTTGTCAAAATATGATATCAGAAAATCTGAGAAAAGTTACACACAGGATCTAATGAAACATTCAAGAAGTCATGAAGGTGAATCACGTATTTTTATGAGTGGTGTTGCAACACAATCAGTGATAGACTTCGAGAGAAAATGCCATGTATGAAAAATAGAATATGTATGAAAAATAGAACATGTATGAAAAATAGACTGCAAAGTAAAAATTTAGTCTCTTTTCAAACGCGTAGGGAGTCATGGTATTGTGTCGTGGTGTAGTATAATTATATAGTAGATTGGTTTGTACTGTTCTTGTGTCCTTGTTAGCAGTTATTTTGTTTATAATGTTCAGTGTGACGAAAATGGTTTGATGTAATTGGTTATATTGTGTTGATTAGTAAATTAGAAACTATATCATTTGTATAATGTTGATTAGTTAATTAGATAGTAGAGAGTTTATATATCGTTGAATAGTAAATTAGAAACTAAAAAGATACAATGGAACAAGAGAAGTCTTTCATAGTATATACAAGTGTTTGTTGAAAAAACACATATGAGTTTGTTTCTGGTGATCAGCTTTACAAATTACTTATACTTATGTTAGAGGATCCTGTATAATACTATTGGTGACTTGGAAGGACTAAGAGATGACTAATTCAATAGAAAACTTACTTTTGGATTTTCAATGATGCTTGTGGGCACTGTAGTCCAGCAAGATTTTATCTTTTCATTTTGTTTTTTGTTTTATTTCGCAGTGTCTATGTGAAGCTCAAATGCCGTTTGATTTGGATTATATGGGCGTAATCTTTGCAACAATCTTTGTGGGCTTTATTGACTTGATTATTTTCATAAAGAATGATTGCACAAAGTGAGGATGCTGTGGAAGCCTGTGTGTATTATAATGTATTCTTGAGGACATTGTTGTGTGTAGATGTGGAAGTGTGTTTGTTTGTATCTGTGCCAATTATTTGTTTTGTATGTGACATGGTGTAGTTTTGTGTACAGATGTAATGGGGTATTAAGAGGGCGATGCTAGTGTAGTGTGCATCAGTCATATTGTGAGAGATATAATCATTATGTGTACCACAAAACCTTAACACATTTTGGGTCTTCAGGTGATCATCTTTGGGTATCTTTAAAGGAAAAGTTCATTTTTCATCACCCTTAAGCTGCAAAGACAGGGACTTCACAATTTCAAAACAGGTTTGTGCCTCAAGACAAATATCTGGCCTAAATGCCCCTCTGTAGTTATTGGGTTGCACAGGCCCCATAATGATGAATGATGATGATGAATGGTTGACTGAAAAAGTTCGTGAGTGATATTTGTAATGGAAATTGTTGAAAAAATGATCAGAAAGCAGGTAAATATAGATTAAATGTAGTTTTATTTTGTACCAGCTCACAGTACTACAGACACTATTTTTATTCGAATGATTTGGTAGAGTATCTAGAGGTGAAGTTTGGTGGTTTCAAAGGAAATTTGGTGTCAAATAACAGTTGATAGGATTTATACAGTACTGCTAGTAACCAGTTCAGAATAAATCATCACTTTGTAGGTACAATTTCACTCAACTCTGTATTTTAAAGAAGACAAGGGTGATGATTAGTATTTGTGGTGCAGGTAAGAGGAGTGTAGAGGAACGCTATTATTTATATTGTTTACTTAGACTTAAAAAAGACAAGGTGTTAAAGTGTGAGTGAATGTGCATATATGGTTTGGTCATGTAGCAAAAATCTTATTATAATAACCAGTTTTATTTGAGAGAGTGATTAGCAGCACATAAAACCACGTGGAGGTGGAATGTGGATTCCCACATTAACCCACAAAAGCTACTGGTACTATGTAGATGCTGCTGCTGAGGTATCTCGAGTTGAGGAGACTTTACCCGGGGACTTCCCTACAGTAAATAGTATGAGAATAGATACCATGAAGGACAGAGAAAGCCTACAAAAACTATTTGAGGTAGCTTATTTAATTGCGAAAAAATGGCTGTCTGTACACTGACTTTCACAATATTCTCGAAGTGGCAAAACTTCATGGCGTAAAATTTGATGTACTATATTATAATAGAAATGCATGTGCTGATTTTATTCGATATATTTAGTCAAATATTAGATCAAAAATAGTAACCCTGTTAAAAAATTTTACGGAGTGCAACTTCGAAAAAGATGTGTCAAAATCGCCTTTCCTGTGTGCAAACCCGGTCACTAAAACTTAAATCACACAACCACAACTGGAAAGTGTACCCATGATAAAAAAATGTATGAGATCGTTTCGCTGCGACCAACCATTGCAGAGATATCGCCTCTACGTGGTTTTACGCGCACATAAGAAGAACTCTACCGTATATTTCTATATCTCTCTAAAACTAAAGTGTGACACACATCGCAAATTAGTATTAGTAACCCGGGTAAATATTTTTTACCAAGTTTAACTTCGAAAAGGGTGTGTCAAATTTCCCTTTCCGTGTGCAAACTCCTTGACGAAAAATTAAATCACACAACCCCGACTGGAAAGTGTGCCATGTTGTAAAGCTCAAAAAACTGATCAAAAAAATGTATGGGAACGTTTTGCAATGACCAACCGTTAAGGCTGATTTCCATTCAGGAAAATTTCCGCGTGGACGTAGGCAATCCACGCTGAGTGACTTAGAATGCATGTGTATTGGCTAATTCATTAGCGTAGTTATGTCCGCTCAGCAAGCAAAAGTAAAGTTAAAAATTTTAACTTTTTTTAAGCCCGCAGATGTCCGCTGATAATTTCAGCCAATCGTGTCTTTTGATTTCCATTTGCAGCTGTTTGGCCGCTCGGAAAATTCTACATCCGCGCGGGCATAAGCGTTGAATGGAAATCGGCCTTTACCAAGATATTGTTGATCAAAGGTTTTGATGATGTTGTAGCCGCAGTACCAAATAAAATTTAGGCCCAAAAGTTGCAGCACCTCATCACCTCATTTTCCTTGTCATTGTACCAAAGACTCACGGCTGCTGTTATCCACATAGGAGATTACGTTGTTCTGAAGACTGTGTTCTCCTGCTTCAAAACTCAACAGTTGAATGCCTTGATAAATAACACAATTGTCATCCTTTACAATGCTACTCAGCAATTTCATTAATCTTGCAAGATCAAAGACTGATTCTGGGAATTTTTTTAATTTCCGATAGAAAATTTTTATGTCATCAATGCGATCTACCATTAAGATGCTGTCAGAATCAGCATACTTCGACGATAGACTGAAGTTTGTGGCCGAATCCAATAGATCAATGAATAAGAATGCTTACTCGAACCATTTTTCTTCTTTTTCCTTCTAGCATGGCACAATCAGTCTGCTTGTTCGTATCTGACAGAGAGAATGTTCTCCAAATGTTGATTATACAAGCCAAGTTTGTCCACAAAAGCAGCCATACTACACATGACATGTGCAATCCATCTAGTACCACTTGCTTTTGATGGCCTTACGTGATTGTTCTCAAATGAATAAACATCTTCCAAAACTGCATGCAACTGTCACAGTTCTCTGAGCTTTTTACTATAATTTTTATACAAGTAAAAAAGAAATGTAAGGATTTCCTGGATGCCACTCATTGCATCTGTAAGACTATCCTTTGCCACAAGCTCTACGCAATGTGATAGAAACCAGATAAATGTGACCCAATCCAAGCCTTTGTCTTGAAAGTGGGTAACAAGGCAACTTTTCAATCCACTGTTGACGCTAGTACCATCACTCGCAAAGAAACCATATGATAAATTAAATGTGGTAGATCATTTTCAATGAATGCTTCTCTAATAGCAGTTTCAATCCCTGATGCACCCTGACTGAGAAAATTTTTTAAAGCAAAAAATGGCATAGCAGGTAAAAACGTATTCAGGTCTACAAATAATACAAAAACACATTCTTTCACGATGACAGCCGCATCTGTTGCCCTGTAACACAAAATAGTAATGAAATTAACCCTTCTTTTATCTATATCCTAATACGCGGACGTGTGTCACAATTTTAATTTAGAGAGTGATATATTTGCTTTAAATTTACGTTCAACTTGTTCTTAGGCATGAGACACTTTTTTCACGATTAGTATAAAAGAGCATGGCATTTGACGTCAGTTATTTTTATGATCACAGGGAACGATTGCATTCCATCCCCAAATCGAATGTGATGTTTTTGGGGAAATATCTCGAGAACCAATAACTGACGTTTTTTTGAATCCACGATACGGGTGATGGGGTGACACAAAATTCCGGTCTAAATTTTATTTGGAATTGTGGCTATGACGTCATCAAAATCTTTGATCGACAATATCTCTGCAATGGTTGGTCGTAGCGAAAACGATCCCATACATTTTGTTGATCAGTTTTTCAAGCTTTACAACATGGTACACTTTCCAGTCGCGATTTCGTGATTTAACTTTTCGTCACCTCTTGCAACACGGGAAGAAAGTTTATCTGGTTTGTTTATATGTGACGTTCCAGGGGATTTTGATAACAAATGATAAAACGTTTTATAACATTTAAACGTTTTACACTTTGTCTAAAAACGTTTTTTCAGTAACGAAAAAACGTTTTCTTGTCATGTGCGCAACGTTTTTTCGTTTTCGTAAAAAAACGTTTTTTTTTTTTGTTTTCGAAAAAACGTTTAAACGTTTTTACATAAAAAAAGATGAAAATGATTTTGAAGTTTTGTTTACAAAAAGCATTTTCAGTTACTCAACCCGCTCAAAACAATTTAGCCTTCCGCTGTCCAAGAAGAGTTCCTAGTTGGTCTGGAATCAATGGAAAATAGTCGTCCAAGGACCACGTCATAAACAATTACGCTATAAATTGTACTGAATAAGTGTAGTTTTACGTTAGAATTTAAATCCTGGAATACGGTTTAATCCATGATACATAATGTCAGTAATAACTGGTGGCTGTAATTCGTTATTAAAACCAGTTATAATACATTTTGTATAACAATTTACTTGAGAGAAAAACATTGACGTCATTAAACTCAATAAAAAACAAAAGAACGCACCTTGTTCATAAATACATTCGCAGGTAACACATGTAAGTATATTAATGCACTGATTACCTGGTTCTCATTTAGTTAAAGATTAAAGAAACAACATCTGTTTCAAAAGTTACTAAAATAGAAACCGTCCGCTATAATTCTAATAATTCTATAATAGAATGAAGTTGATAGAATTGCTATCTTGTAAATCCTCGGGTAAAAACTTGATGTTTATTTTCGTAAAGATGTATTTGCACTCGGGGAAAGTCGTTGAAAATGGATAATTTTTACAGAAAATGTCAGATCTGGGAAAACCTTAGTTATTCTTTTTTAAGAGACATCTCACTTTCGCTAAGTGAAGATGCACTCTTAATCAAATTGCTTCACAACGTTTTTAGTTATCTTTATGGACTTCATTTTGATAATATTTTAAGGTTCTGAGATGAACTGATGAATGATGTGTGTGACTGAATAAAAAATCAGTACGTTCATATGCGCAACCACAGCGATTGATATGGAAACCGGCCTTTAGTTTCGTCTTCCTAGCTAAACAGCTGCCGAAGTAACTGCTCACCGACTATGAGTGGAAATGATTATTGTGTTCAGTATCTGGTTCTTTTTAAACTTTCTTAACTTTATGTTTACAGTGGAGCAACCTGAAAGTAAAAAATTCAAGTTTTAAAACAATAAAACGTTTTTAACAATAAAACATTTAAACGTTTTTAATGTTACTGCATAAAACGTTTTAAGAAACGTGTAAACGTTTTCTCTTTCGAATTCTTGAAACGTTTTTAAATTTTGGTAAAAACGTTTTATGGTTTTTATCAAAACGTTTTCTAACATTTTTTTCTATTGTTTTTACAACGTTTTTAACGTTTTTTGAAAAACGTTTTATCATTTGTTATCAAAATCCCCTGGAACGTCACATATATTTCACATGCATATGCGCCGTTTGAAAATAACTGGAAACATATTTAATAGTTATTTCACCAAATAGAAATATAAAATTATTATTTTAAACTTTGCCCATCAATGACAGCTGTAGCTGTGGAAACATATTGAAGCAAAAATATTTTTCTAGAAACAAAAAGTTTCTGAAAAGCACTCGTTTTTCCACCTCCAGCATAAATCTGAAAAATGGCATTAAAAAGCTATGTTATAGGAATTGCTAATGTATCATTGGAAACCTAAATTTACAGGCAGCGACAGTTTGTGTATTAAATTGAACTTAATTAGCTGGTTCTTATTATATGTTTCCCCATAGGGCGAAATATATGTTAAAACAAGCATTTTCCTTCTCCTCCTTCTCCTCCTCCTCCTCCTCCTTCTCTAGCCAAAGTAGATAAGAATAGAGGCTAGTCTACAGCACGCCATTTTTTTTCAGTCAGTGCAGATGAGCAGTGGAAGATTTTTGCTTTTTTTTCTGCTAACTTTTCAAAAGATTGAAAAGATGAAATGTTAAATAATGGAAAGGAATCGTTTAAGTTCAGTTCAGTGTTAAAAAGCTTTGTAAAAACTTTTGAATGAAGGTGTAAAAACCAGAAAAAATTGATATATCAATGATGTTTTGTTTTTGTTGATAACAATGTTATGATGATTGGTAATTAATTTGCTTCGAACGGCAAACCATTGAAGCTGTGGTTTCAGTGCAAAGGTGAAAATTCATTATCAATAGCCAGGCTGAAGATTTATTTTTATTTTATATCCTGATATAATGTAGCCCAACTGAACTGAAAGCACGATCCATAAAAGGAAACCCTTTTCATGTGGAGAACAACCAGTACAACCAGTTTGTTAATTCAAAAAGTACATACAAAAACAGCAAGTAAAAACATGATGTCGTATATGCAATAAGAAGTTCAGAAAACCAATTACGTATAATATTTTAAGACACAGGATTGAGACACATAATTATAATAACTTGAAAGAATCTGGTTGAGTGTGCTTCCCTGGATAGTCATTTAATCCAACAACAGAAACATATTTTACATCATTTTATTTTGCAAAATTTAATATATGTACTGTAAATTTTCCTGTACGAACACCGAACGCAATTCAAAACACAATACAAATGCCAGTCTGTAAATTAAATCAAGCCGAAAAAGGAACTTCTACTTTCAGCTATGTAGTGATTTGGTTATGGATATGTATTTTCACTACCAAAGTTGGGACTTATATATGAAGGTCATTTTTACCAAAAAATAAACAATGAGTGTGAATATATTTTTTTGAACAGAGATGTTTATTCTGAATACTTGAATTTAGTTTTATAAATTGTCACTTTATGCCCATCTTTTTTTTAAAAAAATAACTATCTTATTATACTAATTCGCGTTGTGCGTCACACTTTTATTTTAGAGAGTGATATATTTGGTTTTTTTCTCACGGTCAAATCCTTCTTATTTTTTCCCTTTTCGTCGTAAAGCCACGCGAAGGCGAGAGCGTTTTTTTTTTATTTTCCGCGATTAGTATAAGCTCCTCCGTTTTGTTATTTTTGGTTTGCGCAGTGGAAATCAGCTGAAAAACGTCTTTGGAGGAGTGCGAGCAGTGCAATCTTCTTCGTTCGAAATTTGTCAACGATCATTTCGTGAGCAAGAAACTTCGCGAAGAAGACGTGTTTCTTTTTGTATACAAATATTTTAATTTAAATTTGATTGTTTTAGGCAGCGAAGAAACACAGGTTTGTATGCACGAAGGTATTGTTATTATTATAAAACGTTTTATTATCGTGTTTATTGCTAAACTTTTAATAAAAGAACACGGGTAGCACGTGTAAGTGAGTTAGTTGTTTGTTTACAATGAAAAATCATATTTAGATATACAGAAGAAGTGCAGTGAAGTTTTTAAAAATTAGCTGCAGAAAGATCGAACAAACAAAAGGTATTATTATAAAACTTTTATTTTTGATTAATAAAAGAACAAGTTAGGTATATGTATTTAAATGTATTTAATAAATGTTTGTTTACGTTTTAGTTACCAAATATCGCTATACAGAAGAAAGTGTAGTGAAGAAATGCAGAACAAAATGATGTTTATTTACACAGTAAGGAATGGTTCTAATTTAGTTTTGAAAGATTAAATACTATATGAGTTCTTTCGTTTAGTTTACTGATTTGTTTTGGTAACGAACTGTTCCTTATTTTATTTATTTCAAAATGGCTCCACAGTTATGAAGTTACGAAGAAAGCATTTTTATGTCTTTCACTGTATAAAAATGGTAGTGAAATTGCAGTAGAAAACAAATAGAAAGTGTATGTTTACAATAGGAAAGTATGCTGGAAAGTTAATCGAGTGTTATTAATTTGTTTACAGGTATGAAATATAAGAAAGTAAAAGAGTTTAGAAGTGTTTGATAATGGCTACAGAACATGATCAATATTGTTTACTATCATGATGATGTGAATTGGTATTGAAAGGTAAAGTTAAAATAGTATCTATTTAGTTAAAACACAGTTAGTATTAGTGGATAATTAAAGGATAAGAGGGATGTTTACTGTTGTTTTTTTAATTTTCCAGCAGAGAGGAGCTTTGAACTGGAAATAAAAAATGGCTCCACGAATGTTTTCATATGTTAAAAATTTTTCAGCTATACTAATTCTGTCATTACGTTTGTGTTTTCAATTATTATTTTTAAGGTTAATATATTTTCAAAGTTTCTTTTACTTTGTTTTGTTTTTCTTTAGATTTCGGCATAGCATGATTAGGTTTTTTGTATATGTTTTTTGAATGTTCTCATCTGTTAAAATAGAAATGAAGCACATGATGGGTTATAATGTTGAGAGGGTTACTTAAGAGAAGAATGGATTATGTAATTTAAATGACTGTGCAATGAAACTATCCTACAAAAAATAAGTGTTGTATTGATTTATATTTAAGTTTATATTATTTTATCGCGTTTATGCATATTTTGTGTTATGGTAATCGTTTACGTACTATGCCTAGGTATATAACTTTGGCTTTATGATTTTATTTGTGACTTTTTATCTTCCGTGTAAATTTTTGTTCTTAGTTATTGTTTTTAGGATTAATGCGTACTTGAATTTCCTTTTTTTTGTTTCTTTTTTTTTTTTTTTTTCGGTATTACAATTGAAATATTATTCTTTTAGGCAATAATAAAAAAGCACAAAGAAATGAAACTCATGGTTTTAATCATGATGTTGATGGTTTTTGGGAAGAACTAACTATATCATTTCAAAAATTCATTAATGGTTGCAGTCCAGTAGTAACTTTGGAACAAAAGAAAAAGTTGGAAGGTATCATTTTTGTAATGTTATTCAATGTTTGGTTTTGTATGTCTGGGTAAACGGTTCTGTGTTTTAATCTTCTGAATGTAATAACAAATTAATGCCTGTAAAAAACTTTTACACAAGTGAAATTCTGCGACAGAACGCATACTGAACATGGGTGGCGAGCGACGCCGCCTTGGCTATCCTAGATTGTAATGTTATTCAATGTTTGGTTTTGTATGTCTGGGTAAACGGTTCTGTGTTATATATTGCATTTTTTTACATTAAAGTTACTTCTCTTCTGCGTATGAATATATATTCTGAGCCATGTTGCTATTTGTTTCTGTTTTAAATTTTCTGAATGTAAGAAATGAATTAAAAAATTAATGCCTGAAAAGAAACTTTTGCAAGAGTTAAATTCTGCGACACAACGCATACTGAACATGGGTGGCGAGCGACGCCGCCTGGGCGGCTAGTTCTGTTCTAATTTGAAATGTTACACGTAATATTTATTAGTAGAGATTTTGATTACTTTTGATGGTTATTTGCTTATATGCCTACCTGAAAGTATACTGTGGTATCAAAATTAGGTTTAACAATTTTCTTTTCTTCTTTTGTACAGAAAAACTGTATACAAATTTGATTGTATAATGTTGTAAGATAGTTTTATTTGAGTTACAAATGGTATAAAGGATAGGAAACTTGTCAAGCTTCTGCAACAAAAAAGATCATACAAATTATATCATGATAAAATTGTCTTACACATTGATGGGTTTGTTGATATGCAGTTGTTTAAGGGAAAATATTAGTCACACTTAGGTCTTAACATTTTTAGCTACATGTCCATAGTAACTTCTCGGTCACTTTTTAACTCCTCAGCAAAAAAGTTTAAGAGAAACCTTATCTTTTGACCGTGAACAACTTCATTTCATAATAAGTTCAAAGTAAGTTTTTTTTGTGGTATTTAATTCAATCTGAGTATCAGGTCGATGGTAGTTATACTGTAATTATTTAATCATACATTTTTCTCATGGTAATCAATGTACACACAATAATTGATTTAATGTTTGCAACTTTGAGGAAATATATAGTCACATTTTTGCGAATCTTGTATTCAGTTAAAGATTAAAGATAAAGAAGTTAATTCGAAAAACAACCACAAGTAGAAACTGCTGCTGTAATTCTTTTTTCTAAATTTTCCATCAGGATTGCTATTATTAATCTCTTGGGAGAAAACACTTACATTACTAAAGACAAAAGATTTTTCTATAACAAATAAACTTATAAAAGAGATGGAAGCCTTACTTGATTGTTCCTTGTTTTTAACCAATGGTATATTAACACTATAAACAAGAAAGTGTTATTAGGGAATACTATGGTTAAAAGAATGTAACAAAATGAAGATACGTTGTTTCCGAAATCAAGAATGTCACTAACTAAAAGAAAAGGAATGAAACCAATTCCTTTTAATTTAATAGTTCTCAGCACTAGGCAAGAAAGTATCAAAGACATTTATAACATTTTGAGCATTACCTTGAACCCATGTCTGCTTCAAAAAGTATTTCTAAAATAATGGAAATGAAATATTTCATACCCCTTCGTAGCAGAAAAGATATGAAATTACATAAAATTAAGTTCTATTAAAATATCTTGAAAGTCAAAATGTTAACCAGCTACACACTAACATTCTGGAAAGTAAATTCTTCAATTTAACTGAAAAAATTGAATGTTGGTTGCTCTCAAAATCATTCAAAATTAAAATGAATTGTTTACCTCTTTCAATCTTCTCCACAAACTTTTCTTTTCCAATGTAAGTAAACAATGCTTTCAAACATGTCCAAGAAGGGCGATAGTTTTCGCGGACCTCCTGCATTATTGCATCTATCAACTCCTTTGGGTTGGAGTTCTCCTCATAGATAACAGCATAGTCTTGGCATGAGAGTAGAAACAAACCAATATATCTTGCTTGGAGTATACATTCTCGAGTCATACGATCATATATTTTATCACGATGTTTATAACTCAAGGTTTCGTTGTCTTGCAAAGCTAAAATTAAACAAATTACCCATAAAACCACTACTGTACAAATACAATAAAACACTCTGGTGACTTTCACGAATAAGGTATGATAATAACAACCATAGAAATATTAAGGGTCTGTCAAAAAAAATATTTTTAAAAAAACGGTTAAACGTTTAAATTTTATTTTGATTTTTTATGAACAAAGTGCGTTCTTTTGTTTTGATTTATTTTAATGACGTCAATGTTCTTCACGTGTGTACTTTTTTAAATATGCATTTGCAGGTAACACCAGGGATTTTTCCAAGCACTTTCCAACTACCGTTTACCGGTAGTTGAAACTCAATCTTGAATTGAGTTTAGAAACTCAATCATTCATTGTCAATTAAATATTTTTTAGCTATTTACTGCGTAGTATTTAAAAATATGTTTTGAGAGAGTAATTAGGCCATTATTCACCAAATATTCTGTTGCTAGGGAGAACGACCACCATTGCTAAGGTAAGGAAATTTCCTTTGTTATATGCATTCATTTCTTCACCTTACCAAAGAATATGAAAACGAAAGTGGTACCAGTAGGACTCGTTTTCATGTTATTCAATGAAATTAAAAAACATCTTAGTTTCCAACTCTCTTCACATGCCTCTCATGACAAGGCCTGTTTGTGGAGATTTAAATCTCTAAAATTGCGTAGCTTCCTGGACTGTAAAACTCAATCTTCTCTACAAAAACGGTAGTAACCAAAAGTGCTTGGAAAAATCCCTGAACACATGTAAGTATATTAGAATACATTGATTACCTGGTTCTCATTCATTTTAAGATTAAAGATACAACTGCCGTCCGATATAATTGATTCTATAATGGAACGAATTTGATAGAATTGCTATTTTAGTAAATCCTTGGGGAAAAGTTTTATGTTTATTTTCGTAAAGATGTATTTTCACTCGGTGAAAGTCGTTGAAAACGGCTAATTTTTATAGAAACAGATCTGGAAAAACCTTAATTTTTCTGTTTTAAGAGACATTTCACTTTCACAAAATTAAGATGCACTATTAATCAAATTGCTTGGTAACGTTTTTAGTTATCTTTATGGACTTCATTTTGAAATCGTTTTCAGGTTCTGGGGCGAATTGGCTGTCACATGATTTAATTGGCCTAATCAACGGCGGCAGAGTATGACCTGCTGAGGTTAAACCTCCCGAAAATTTCAACTAAAGACCAGTTTACACTTCATTCAACTCAACTCAAATCTAAATCAAAATTAAGTTCACTCATACGCCAGCGAACGATATGGAAACCGGCCTTCAGATGAAATTTTCGCAAGGTTTAAGTTTCGTCTTTCTAGGTAAATAGCTGCCGAAGTAACTGCTCACCGACTATGAGTGAAAATGATTATTGTGTTCAGTATATCTGATCTTCTAATTAATTTTAAGAATTAAATATCGTTTTTAGGTTCTTTTTTAACTTTCTTAGCTTTTGACTATGACACAACGTTTTTAAAACGCAATAAAACGTCTTCTAAGATAAAACCTTTTCAATGATAAAACGTTTAAACATTTAAACGTTTTTAATGTTATTGTAGAGACTATGCGTTTAATGACATTACGTTATGTTTGTATTCTTTCTTTAGATAACCACATTCTTTTAGTATATAAATATTACAACTAATAAGAACGACATTTGTTTATGTGGTTATCTTCTTGTCTACACAGTTATCATTATACTTGTGGTTATATCAATCCTGGTGACCGAGAGTATTTTGAAGATGCCAGTTATTCATTGCCCAATTGATGGTTGCCCTTTTGCAACCGATGATGTCGATCCGGCTGTTGCCGCTGCCCTACTAATGGTCCATAATAATGTGCACACTGGGGCTGCCACCTCAAAGCAAAGAGCCCCCAAAATTGATCGACCTGTCATCTCTGGAGGATCCTCGGAAGAGGCGTGGAATGCCTTCTATGCTCGATGGCAAATTTTCAAGCAAGGCACGGCCCTTGCCACAACAGAAATCACCCAACAACTCTTTGGATGTTGTGACGAGACACTGGGAAATGACATCCTGCGGGGAAGTAGTATTGACATAGCTACAACATCAGAAGCCACCTTGCTCGCTCTGATCAAAAAACTCGCCGTTATACCTGTTGCGGTCAGTGTTCGTAGAGCTGACCTACTCTCTTTGAAGCAACGTGATGGCGAGAATGCTCGTTCATTCTACTCCAGGATAAAAGGGAAGGCGGCAACCTGTGCATATGCAGTTCAATGTTCGAATCATACATGTACTCAAAGAGTTGACTTTACTGACGTGATTGTCAAGGATGTCATGATCGCTGGCATCGCTGACGATGAAGTTAAGCGAGAAGTTCTGGGTTGGCACGAGTTAGATGATCGGTCCACCGAGGACACGGTCACCTACTTTGAATCTAAAGAGATGGCCAGAGATGCGCTAACCAAGCATTCTAGTACCACTGCAGCAATCTCATCATATCATAAACAACAATCCAGTAAGCATGTATCTGATCCCCCTTTTCCCAAGACGACATGCCGGGAATGCCAGACAGAGATGAATAAGATGTCCTGGAGTAGGAGAGAGAAGAGATATGTGGAACGTAGTCTTTGTCTACCGTGCTGGGTTAGACTAAACAAATCAAGTGGTAAGCTAGATAAGAAGAGACAACACCCCCAGTCAAGACCATCTAGCAACGCTGAAAATGGTGCAATCGCCATCGGCAGCATTGAAAAGATGGCTCTACCAAGTCACCTTTCATTTAATAACAGAGATGGTTGGTGCAAGAAGGACTCCATGAGTCATCCAACATTGCAGTTGAATGTTGAGGTTTCGCCTGAGGATTACATCAGGATAAACAGACGACCACCATCGATCAAGGCATTCACCATTACTGCTGTCTCTGCCACCGGTGCCCAGTCATGTTTGTGGGGTCTACAGGACTTCCTTCGCTGTGGTTTCTCAAAGGATGACCTGGTTCCTGTTAATCACACGATTTATGCAGCCAATCGAGAGAAAATCCCAGTAGAAGGAGCGATCTTCCTCCGTTTGAGTGGACAGTCTGCAGCCGGAGCTTTACGAACAGCAGCTGTTATGGTCTATGTCAGTCACTGTACCAACAGATTCTACCTATCCCGAGAGGCCCTTATTCAACTTGACGTCATATCGATGGACTTTCCACGTGTCGGTGCAGCTACTGAAACGGCTGCAGTTGATGCTGTCAAATATGCTCCATGTGGTTGCCCAGAACGAACAAAACCACCCTCACGTCCACATACATTGCCTTTCGCGTGTTCACCAGAGAACAGCAGTAGAATGAAAGAATGGATTATGGAAAGGTTTTCGTCGTCAACGTTCAATCAATGCACACACCAACCTCTACCAGGAATGACTGGTCCGGCCATATCTCTTCATGTTGACCCTAATGCTACCCCCTCAGCGGTCCACACGCCAATTCCAGTACCACTTCACTGGCAAGATTCTGTTAAAGAACAGCTCTAAAACGACGTTCACTTGGGAGTGTTGGAGAAGGTGCCGATTGGAGAGCCCTCTGCATGGTGTCACCGTATGGTACTTGCACGGAAAGCAGATGGCACCCCGAGACGTACAGTCGACCTTTCCCCTCTCAACACACATTGCCTCTGGGAGACTCATCATGTGAAACCACCATTCCAACAAGCGAAGACTATCCCACCACAAACCTGGAAATCCGTCACGGACGCGTGGAACGGCTTTCACTCTGTACCTATCAGACCAGAAGACCGTCACTTCACCACTTTCAGCACGCCATGGGGTAGGTACAGGTATCGAATGGCACCTCAAGGCTTCCTCGCCAGTGGCGATGGTTATGCCCGACGCTTCGATGAGATCATCACAGATGTTGAACGTAAGACTAAATGTGTTGATGATACACTACTGTGGGACAGGGATATCAAGGAGCATTGGTGGAGAATGCTGGATTTTCTGGAGCTACTTGGTAATAACGGTGTCATCCTTAACAAGAAAAAATTCCAGTTTTCCAAGAAGACAGTTGACTTTGCAGGATTCACAATTACGGACACCGAAATCAAACCTCTCCGCAAATTTCTTTCTGCAATTAAAGAATTCCCTACACCAGCAAAACTCACAGATGTCAGATCTTGGTTTGGTCTAGTTCATCAAGTATCCCATTATGATCAGCTCTCCAAGATCATGGCTCCTTTCAAGAAATTACTCAGCCCGAAAACCAAATTCCTGTGGACCGAGCACCACGATGAAGCTTTTCAGAAGTCCAAGGCGGAGGTGATCAATGCCATCAAGAGCGGTGTTGAGATCTTCGACCCCAATAGACGCACCTGTTTGCGCCCAGACTGGTCGAAGACCGGTATAGGTTTCTTCCTCTCGCAGAAACATTGTGGCTGTAACCGCATGTCACCTGGGTGCTGTGATAGAGGCTGGAAGATCACACTTGCCGGTTCCAGATTTCTTAAACCTGCAGAATCACGTTATGCACCGGTGGAAGGCGAGGCGTTAGCAATTGCCTGGGCATTAGAACAGACACGCTATTTCACACAAGGCTGTGATAATCTGCTTGTCATTACGGATCACAAGCCCCTTGTTAAATTGTTTGGAGATCGAACCTTAGACGAAATATTGAACCCTCGCTTGTTCCGTCTAAAACAACGCACTTTGCTCTGGAGATTCGACATCGAACACCGCCCTGGTAGAGACAACCATTTCTCTGATGCAACTTCACGTCATCCTGCCCACACTTATCTCGAGGCATCATCTGCGTTATGCTGCATACGACTCACCGATGACGATGACGATGACATGGAAACCGATCTCACCCTCATTGCTGCTAACGGTTCGGAGGAAATTAGAAGAATCACATGGGATCTGGTGAAGCAACAAACCCAACATGATCAGATCCTACTTGACCTTATGAAGCTGATCGAGTTTGGGATACCAGATGACAAATCAGCCATGCCTGGTCGTCTCAACCAATTTTGGGACCAGCGCCAACATCTCCACATCATTGATGTTGTCGTCATGATGAAACACCGTATCGTTGTACCTCAATGTCTGCAGAGAGAAGTCTTGGAATCTTTGCACGCTGCTCATCAGGGTGTCTCGGCTATGAATGGACGAGCTAGACGATCAGTGTATTGGCCTGGAATTACCCACTGTATCCAACGTACAAGAGATGCTTGTACACACTGCAACAGGATTGCCCCATCTCAACCTCGTTTGCCACCTTACGAGCCCCAGATTCCTATAACTCCCTTTGAGGCTGTTTGTGCCGACTACTTCTTCTTCAAGAATTGGTATTACCTCGTTGTTGCGGATCGACTATCGGGTTGGACTGAACAAACAAAGATTCAAGGCTCCATCAACTCTGGCTCCACCGGTTTATGCAGCACTCTCCGGAAACTATTTGCTACATTTGGTGTTCCTGTTGAAATTTCTAGCGATGGCGGCCCGGAATTCAGCGCTGATGGAACCAAAGATTTCTTCAGAAGATGGGGTATCCGGCACCGCGTATCCTCCAGCTACCTCCCTTCTTCAAACAGTAGAGCAGAGTTAGCAGTGAAAGCAACCAAGCGACTTCTGATGGATAATGTCGACCATCATGGTAACCTGGATAATGACAAGATGGTGCGAGCTCTACTTATCCAACGTAACACCCCAGACCCTGGGTGTCAGTTGTCGCCGGCTGAGATTCTCTCGGTCATCCATTGAGAGACACATTACCTATTATTCGTAAGGATGTTGATACATTTGGAAATGAGCAATTTGCGGGCCACTGGAGAGAAGCATGGCGTCTTAAGGAACAGGCATTGAAGACTAGATATGTCAAATCACTCGATGATCTGCATGAACATACTCGATCACTACCACTCCTCCCTGTTGGATCTACAGTCTTTATACAGAACCAGACTGGGAATTACCCAACTCGCTGGGATCGCAGTGGGATAGTTGTTGAGGTCAAAGACCATGACCAATACGTGGTGAAGGTTAACGGCACCGAAGGCTTACAACACGCAACCGACAATTCCTTAGACGCTACAAGCCACACTTGCTGTACGGACCTGAGTCAACCCAACCAGTATCACCTCCCGCAAGCTCTCTCCAGCCCACCTTGGTGCATCAAGGTACTGTTCCCATGGACAGTACACCCGTCGACGACAATGACGATCGTGCTCTATCTGGGACCACTACAGATGTGCCACCACAGCCTCAGTCAACACCACTTGGTTCCACTGGAGACAAGGCGACAGTAATGCCTTTGACGCCACGGTGCAAGTTTACTCGCCTCCAACAACCTCCGACTCCTACCGACGTACTACCACCTCCTCAGTCACCACCTATTAGTTCTTCTGGGGACAAGGCGACGGTGATGCCTTCATCGCCACAGTCCAGGTCTACTCGCCTCCGACGACCTGCCAAAATTTATGAGCCCGAGACCGGCAAATTTGTCCCTAGAACAGAACCTCGTTAGAACTATTGACTAATCAAACCCAGGCCTACAAAAGTAGACTGAAAACTGAACGCAATACCACGCATGCCTTGTTGTATAGACTGTCGATTGATGCGCCTTCATGACACATGCAATCTGGGGGGAGATGTAGAGACTATGCGTTTAATGACATTACGTTATGTTTGTATTCTTTCGTTTAGATAACCACATTCTTTTAGTATATAAATATTACAACTAATAAGAACGACATTTGTTTAGTTATGGCATAAAACGTTTTATAAAACGTTTAAACGTTTTCTCTTCCGAATTATTGAAAGGTTTTTGAATTATGGTAAAAACGTTTAAACGTTTTTATAAAAATGTTTTTAAACGTTTTATCATTTGTTATCAAAATCCCCTGGACAGTCACATATGTTATTCCTTAGCCCTTATGTTGGTTAGGTTAAATTTTGACTGAGTTTTGTCTATGAACAATTACGCAAAATATAGTAGAACTATCAACACATTGTTAATGATGAAAGTCTATATTAATTTATCTTACCATAAAAAGGAGTGATATGATCAAATTTGTAAGCAGCCAAACAAAATTCTTCTAATTGGCAATCCCGTAACACTTGATTAAATTGAGCAAATGCATCATCTGGTTCACAATTGACAATCCAGTAACCCACAATTTCAAGATAATGTTGCTTTGTCAGAGCCTTATTTAGAAACGGCTGATGTGCATCATGTTTGAGTAAGGATTTAAAAACCTCTACAGCTTTTCCATGATTTGTTGATAATTTAGAATTAATATTGTATGCCAACAGTTTTTCTGTAAACAAACAAAATGTCATTATTTTATAATAATACAATATTTTTGCATGAAAATGTTCCTCAAATCTGAAATATTCTAAAAGCTTATTGCTTTAATTGAGTTACTTATTGATCTTTAATTCCCATGTTGACACATTTATGGGTCTACAGGCTAGTACCATGTGTTTTTGACGACCAAGCAACTCAAATGCAGGTTAACTATTTATGAAAGGGAATTCCAAGAACTAAAAATTGATGAGCAGAAATCAAATATCACCAAATTGGTAATAATTTTGTTTTCTCAAATAAACTTATCTGAATTATCAAAAATGCACCTGTTACTGTATTGTTACATGATACTGTTAAAATCTAGAATCTTCAGGGGTGTTTGTTTACTTACTTACTAAGAAGAAATGCTCCAATCCAGTTATGGGTACAGAAAAACCCTGCAATAGGAAAGAGACAAAGGTTTCAAATGGCAGTTTACCTTGAAAATCTCGCTTCTTCTTTGACACATTTTCGTCGTCCATCTGGACGACTTATTCATGCAAAATTAGTTTGATCCATTTAAACTATACTTTTGCCACTTTGATTTCTGTTTTAAAACTGAAAAACATTATAATAGCTGTTAAAACTTATTAAGCACTTAAAAAAGAAAAAAGAGTAAAAATAAAATGAAAGCAATTTTTCTACTTCCACACAGAACCAACATATACACTACAAAGAAATCGCAATGCACATGTTATATACAAAATAATGCTAACTGTGTTTTTTTACACCTGAGGCAAAACAAAAATAAAACAATATAAACACAAATACAAGAAATTGTTGCCTGATGCTTAATCACTTCCGAAAGAGTGTGCAGGGAATGTTTCTGATTATATTCATGATATTCATTTAGATACATCTAAACAATTATATTAAACAAACATTTTTTGAACAAACATTTTCAGTCTTAATAATATAAGAAATTTTTTCAAGATTCTTCAGTTTCTGTTCAACATTTTCACCTATTGGCTTTTACCTTTCATCATTTGTTACAAGTTATATAATCGTCCATTGTGGTTTATTGGACTAAAAAATTCTGATCACAAAAGAAGACGAATGCAACCAAAAATATCATGGAAACTTAAGCTACAGGGCGAAGTTATAAAAGGGTTTGGGGCACCATTCTATGAACTGAGGTTTTAGAAGATCAATATTTTCCAAATTTTCCCCTCACTACCAGCCAACAGTTCATCTTGCCTGAGTTGGGTGCTTTGTCAAGATACAGAATTGAGAATTGAGAACAACCAGTGAAGACAATTTTAATACCCTATGACCCCCTCGGGAAGTCAGTTGCACCATTCATTCATACAATACCTTTTTGTCACTCTTTAGAATAAAGAGATCAAGTACAAAGTGCCAGTCATTTAACATAATGAAAACAAAAGAAAATGCTGACAGGGGGTGAAACAGGTCAAAAACCAGAACTTGAATTGAAAACAAAACAAAAATGGAAGAAAGGAGCTAGGTAGTAAAGAAGGTAGTCGTATTTCTGGGCCAGGACATTGGTAATCAATCTACCTTCTGAAAAATGAATGCTTAAGGTGTGGGAAAAAATCATTGCCTTTTCTGAAAAAATTTTTTTGCACATTAGGATGAAAGGAACTCTGAATTTTCCAATGGTGAAACTATTTTTTCAGGAAGTGGCTGGGAAGTCTGTTTATTTTCCAAAAACGTTGTATTAGCAGCTAATTTGTATACATGAAAGATCATGAAAAAATAAAACATATTGATCATGTTGTATTGATCCCTTTGTTTCAAAATTCCGTTTCATCAATAATAGTTCACGCAAAAATGAAACGTCTTTGAAGCGCTTTTTTCAGTGTTAATTTTTCGTCAGAGCCACTTACGTTTGATGTTCCATTTAACAAACTAAAAAAGCTTGTATATTGAGATTTGGCTTACTGACAAGCTAAAGGATAGATCTAAAAACGCTTTTTTTTGTATCTTTTAATTCTGAATAGAACCAGGAGTTAAACGAAAAAAATGAAAACAAACAGAAAACAAGGTTTAAGAGAAACTGAGAATAACTCTGAAAATAATTTATTTGAGTAAAACAAAAAAAAGCTTTTTTTAACTCGATGTCTTGTGATTACAAAAGTGTAAAACACATGAGTCAAACTGAACTCATTTTGTGAATGGAGCTACATTTGTACAAGGTTCATTTTCTTTGATTCACTCTCAAATTTAAAATTTTTAGTTTACCTCAAAACTTTTAACATGAGCTTTTAGAGATGTAAATAAGGTTTCCAAAAATGTATCATACTTGACCATGACCCATCACATAAAAAAAGCTCTGGAAAATACTTTTCGTGACCTCCCTCTCAGAACCAACTGATTTTTCTGTTTTTGGCGTGTTTCAGTGAGTAGATTTCAAATTTGAAAAGTTCCCAAGTTTTTCACCTGCAGTTTTCGAGTAATTAGGCCTCAAAGTTATGGTTATCGTGCGTATCGATTTTCATCGTATGTTATCGATTTTGATTGTTTCGTTAGTAAAATTTCAAAACTAATGTAAGGATTTCCAAATTTGTTAGATTATTTGTTAGAAACAAAGATTTTTTTGGTTGAGAGTAATTTTTATCTTTTTTTTGTCAAAACATTTTAAAAATCGTGCAAATAACGAGTCTGAATCGGGAAAATATTGAATAACCTTTATAACTGCATAATTTGGAACGGGAAGGTAGAAAAACTATGGATTATTATACTAGCTACATCTTTGCTGCTCTATAAAGTAAATCTATGCATAATAAACCTTCCTGACTAATATTAATTCTTGATTATGTATATTACAACAAATAGAATTAAACAACATTTCATGGTATAAATTGGTATTCCACAGCTTGTACACAGTGTGAGTAATGTACTTTTAATGAAACTTCGGTAATCTTTAAAACAGGACTTTGTACAAAATCTTCAAAATGCTTTTCATTGAAACTTTCTCTCATTGCACCAATAAATTCAAATATTTCTTCTTGCTTTTTCATCATCTTTTGAAACCAAGTAGGATTGAAATCTTAAATGACTAAGAGCTTTGTACATCAATTTGTGGACTTGAATACTACTATTACAATGGTTACCAGACACATTACATGAACCAGATGCAACAATACCAGATTCGATAAGTATATCCTACAAACAGGGCTGGTCGTGAGAGGCGTGCGATCGCACCTCGGCACACGGCTAAAAAAAAAGAGACGTGCGCTCTATCGCACACCTTAATCTTACTAGGCGTGCAATAAAATTTTAAGTTTTTGCAAAAATATTGGAAGCTAAGCTCACTTAACTCAAGTTAACTGGCAGTCAGACTGCCATTTTAATCGGCAGTTACACCGGTACCATTGTCGTTCGGCTGCCGGTTCTAGTCAACCACGAGGTCGCCTACCATGTGGCCTTCTCCGTTCAACACTCGTGAAGTTAAGACGAATATTTTTTGTGTTTCTTAAGACAATTTCTTGCAACTAGAGACATTTAAAAGCCATAACACGTCTTATAATGATCTAGCACGACTTAATACATAATGGCACTCCTTAAAACAAAAATGCACGCCCAAAATGTAACAAGACAAGCAAAAAAAATGGCACGTCTGGAAAATATAGACGTGCGACCCATCGCACGCGGGTCTAAAATCTTACGACCAGGCCTGTACAAAACAAATTATATATCTTGAAACATAGGTTCAAATTAAACCATTTTAAAAGAAGGAAGTACAGTTTCAATGGTTAGACATCAACTGTGGAGCAGTGATTTGAATATGAATTTCAGAAAAAAAGAATATAAAATTGCAATTGAACATAAAAAGTTATCAATAATGATCTAAAAGAAAATGATTAATATCACAAATGTATGAAATGGAGTGTGTATAGATATCAATCACAACAGTATAAATGATGTAAACACATTATAGAAAGCACCTTGAACACTTATAACCATTAGTTGACATAACTAGGCCTGGTCGTAAGAGGCGTGCGATCGCACGCGCACGCCTCCAAACACGCCAAGATTAATTTAGGCGTGTGGCAATGGCACGCCTGGCTTGTAATGACAAGTGTAATAACAAATGTTTATTTAAAAGTCAACAAAAATCTGTCCCAAAATGTTGAAAGTTTTGCTTCGGAAATTGTTCATGTGTTACGATTAAATTTTACGATAACGGAACGAAACTTTGCTGCCATTTCAGTAGTGAGGTCTCCGATCGCTTTGGAATACGGTAGTGGTTTTGTTAAAAATCAGTGCTCAAAAATTTTCTTCGTTTGGTAGTAGAAAACAAGTCTACTCAAACGAAATCCGCTGAGGAATGAAGAAGGAGCTTCATGCACGCGATTTTATTATGTATTATGTAGTTTTCTCTTTCTTTTTAACGTTCTTTTAAGTTACAAAAGTATGCGCAAAGTTGCAGTTTCGAAAAAATAATCTTTTATTTAAAAAAATAGGCAGCCAGGTCGTGACGAGTTAATGGAACGGAAACGTCTTTAATTTAATTAAAAAACAATTTGAACTTCAAACCAAAACGATGGAGAGTAATACAAATATTTTTTATTTTCAGGTTTTATTTTTCCTCTTTATTAATTTTTGAATAAATTTTATTTACCGTCAAAGTAATCTTTATATATAGCTAACATTTTACGTTCCGAATCTTTGAAAACAATGTTTTGTTTTATTAATTCATTCTTCGTGAAAATCTCATTATTTTTACATATGACACATTTCAAATTTAACTGATTATCATACAGAATGAAGATCGTTGATCTTAACTGGAAAAAATTGATCGCACGTCTGTCAAAAATTTACACGAGCGCACGCCATAACTGATATCGTCAATTAAGGCGTGCGATGACCACACGTCTGCTAATTTTCTTACGACCAGGTCTGCATAACGTTTTCATACAAGCATATATAAGATCATGACTATACTGTATAGAAACATACACTCTTTTTTTTATAAGAACCATTAAAATTTGACCTGAGGCTGGCTGCTTATTTTTTGAGACTTCTTCAGCCTGAATTGTTCTTATCTTGTTCTTAGCTTTAAGAACACATTTTCATATTTCAGCCTCATTTTGTTCTTATTAATTGAACTTCCAGTAAAATTAAAATAAATCTTTTTAAAAACAACTGGTTAAAAGCATGGTTGCAGTTCAGTAATGACCCGATATGAGTATTCAAGTTGAAAAAACAAACTTCTAAACCATTTGCCAGTGAGAGAATTCACATCATGAGTTGTTATTATCATGAATTGTTCTTATTTTATAAGAAAATTCAGGCTTTGGCTGTTCTTATTTTTTGGAACAATGATTTGGAACAATGATTTGGCCGAAAAATAAGAACAAAATAAGAACAACTATTTTGTTCTTATTTTTCGGCCAAATCTGAGGCTCGTGTTCTTATAAAATTGTTCTTATAAAAAAAGCGTTTATATACTTCATATTTACTTACTTGTAAATCAGCATCTTGAAAGACTTTTGAAATCGCTGATAAGAATGACTTTGCCATATGAAAATCCCCTAGCCTGACAACATTCTGATCAAGAAACTCTTGTTTCCACCTCACTTGAGTTTTGGCACATATAGCCTCATCAAAAACAATCACAATTTGCTGTTGTTTAAGATTGTCGGCTTTTCTGATGCCAATTTTCAAAACTTTGCTCAATGTAGAGATGTCAATGTCACAGGTGTATTTGCAATAGATAAGTATGAGATAGTTGAAACAATGTCAGTAGAATTATTAAATTGTGCATGAATTGTATTAAAACCAGTCCAACATGGTCAAATTACTGATGAGTTTTAATGCCAAAATTTTACAAGTGAGATGTGCTGAAACTCTGACATATATACACGTTTTTTTTTATAAGAAAATGAGGCTCAAAAACTTCAAAACCTTAAGAAAATCTTAAGAAAATGCAGAGCCTCAGTTTTCCAGAAATCACATTTTTTTAAACATCAGCTTTTAGGTCGTATTGAGTTTCGGTAGGAAAAAAACAGTTAACTTTGGTATTTTGACGTCATTCTAAACGGATATAATCTAAAATAACATAAGTTTCATAAAACAGCAAAACTGAAAAGAATTCCGCAGAAAATCGTATTACTATTTGGAGGAAAAAGTGATTTTTTTCTCCAAAATTGATGGGGTTTTTTTTGTTGTTTTTTTTTTAATTTATTTTACCGAGGCTAGAATTTCGCCTTGAACACACTGATGTGGGCCTCCACCAGGAATGTATACCTCAGATTTTATGGCAGAGAACTTGCACATACTAGACTGATAGGTGATTGTGGTCTTAATTAATTTTTGGCACTCATTCATACTCGTTTCTACTGCTTATGATTAAAGCAAAGTCTTAACAAAAGGAAATTCAGAGCGGAAAAGTTAAGAAAATATTAAGAAAATCTCAGCCTCATTTGGTCAAAAACCTTAAGAAAATCGAGGCTCGGGCCAAAAAGTGACTTTCTTATAAAAAAAAAAATGTGTAAAGTGATACTTTCTTTCCCCGAAAATATGTTGGCATTTCAGCAATGAATGACAGTGTCTACATACAGTTCTTACACATTTATTGACATTAACAATATTCTTTGCTAAATTCAGGACCTGTGATGGATTTTGTATGCAAATATCAGAAGTGGCATGAGTTGTATGTACCAGACCCACTTGATTTTCTTCTAAAAAAATTACTGTCAAGTTTGCAACACACAGTAGTAGTTGTGTGACTGAGAGAGTCTTGTGAAGAATAATATTCATTGTCATCAAAAGTATATATAACCCCACCACCTTCATTACCAAAGAATATCAATTCACTTTGCTGCCAATTTGGTGGTTGATAAAAAAAACAAATTCTGGATATTTTGACTTTAATCTTGTTTTTAGACGTGTGAATTTCTATATATTTGCCAGCAACAAAAACTCGATCTCTAATAATGAATTAGAACACTCTTATCATTTTTTTTCTGTTGCTTTTCACAGCACACTTCTAGCCAATGTTTGACATAAACTAAGTTCTTGTCTCTTTCTTTATGTTGATTTTTTGCATACACTAATACAGAATGATGAAGGAAGGCAACTACTCTCAGGATCCGAATAAACGTACAGTAGGGAATAAACGTACAGGGGAGAAACAAGGGCTGAAATTAATAAACGTACAGGAGATAATAAACGCACAGGGGAAAAATCGGGCCAAATTATTTTTATGATAGGAATGATATCTTAACGTTTAGGAAATATTATACAAAAAGTTTCTAAGTAGGTACTTAAGTAAACTAAAGAACAAAAAGGAACTGAGCAAGGAAATTTGATATCAACAGCACAGTTTAAACTTTTGTTTACTAGTATGTTTTCTCAAACACTCGACTTTCATGCATGTTCGATTGTTATATAAACATTCGATTGTCAAATTAAACATTCGAAAGCAGCCGAAAAAGAACATAGCTAAAGGTCTATCTACACTTTAGAGATCGGAATATATTAATCGTACAGGAGAGACAAACTGCTCTGAAAAATAAACGTACAGGACCTAATAAGGAACGTACAGTGGTGAAATTAGGCAACAAAAAAATAAACGTACATGTACGTTTATTCAGATCCCGAGAGTATATAAACTTCAGGCATTGCAATCTTTCTTGGTTTTCTACCCTTCTCGACACTGACGTAGTTTCTAATCCTTTGTAATCGATATCCAAACCGTAGCAATGATTTCCAAATGTTTTATTAGTAAACTGTCTTAATTCTCCGTCATTTACACTAGCAAAAGGAATAAAGACAAGCACTTCCTCCTCGTGGTCAGCCATCTTTTTTACTTTATTTCATCCAAGTTTATTTCACAGGACACAGTGATCGAGCTTTGCGTATCGATGAAAAGGCTAGAATATTCATTCTGTCTTTTTTTACCTGATTAATCTAAAAACATCGATACATCGAGTATATCGTATAAATTTATAAAATTACGACCTTATTTCTCAAAAACTGCAGGAGAAAAACTTGGGAACTTTTTTGATTTGTTATCTAAATAACTTGGCCTATATTTTCTGAAAATTTGGTTTGGTTCTGTGAGGGAGGTCACGAACTGACACAAATGAAGTACACGGATCGTGGTCTAATAATAAACATTCCTGTCAAGAGGATTAATCAAAAAACGATTTTTTTAAAATGTTAACTTACAAAACAGCAAGATTTGAGTGATTCTAGGCCAACATCAGTTAGGACCACTCGACCAAAACTTGCTATAAAAAGCGTTTCATACCACTTTATGGCAGCCACACGACGAAGTGCATTCATAACTTTTTCTTCTTATTTGAGAATACAAGATTGAGAAATGTATTGTAAAATCGTGAAAGAAGTAATTATCAATCTGATTTAATTTGTAACTTAGGACTCTTTACTTTGTACATTCACGTTGATATAAATAAATCGTCCAGAACAAATTATTTATGTTTTTTCTATGACGCCCGAGAATATGTGAATAGAATTCGTCGAGATACAGACGAAGTTCATCATAGTATTAAAGGCACAAAAGATCGAGAACACAAAAATTCTCGCGACATTTTGCTTTTTTAGGATTCACGACTTTATATGTGACTGTCCAGGGGATTTTGATAACAAACGATAAAACGTTTTTTAAAGAAACGTTTAAACGTTGCAAAAACAATAGAAAAAAACGTTTAAAAACGTTTTTATAAAAACGTTTGGTACAATAAAAACTTTTTAATGATAAAACGTTTAAACGTTTAAACGTTTTAAAAAAACGTTTTTATAAAAACGTTTAAACGTTTTTGCCAGAAGTAAAAAACGTTTCAAGAATTCGAAAGAAAAAACGTTTAAACGTTTCTTTAAAAAACGTTTTTAAAAAACGTTTAAACGTTTAAACGTTTTATCATTAAAAAGTTTTTATTGTTAAAAACAATGCTTCATAATAAAAGAGCTAAAGAGCTCTTGCTTCGGCTGCTATTTAGCAAGGAAGACGGAACTATAGCCCGGTTTTCACATCGTTCGCTGTCGTCGCACGTATAAGCGAACTAATTTTTGATTTAGATTTGAGTTGAGTTGAATAAAGTGGAAATTGGCCTTTAGTTGAAATTTTCGTGAGGTTTTAACTTCAGCAAGTCATAGCTGCCGTTGATTGGGCGAATCAAATCATATGACAGCCAATCGTCCCAGAACCTGAAAACGTTATCAAAATAAAGTCCATAAATATAACTAAAAACGTTACCAAGTAATTTGATTAACAGTGCATCTTAATTTTGTGAAAGTGAAATGTTTCTTAAAACAGAGAAATTAAGGTTTATCCAGATCTGTTTCTATAAAAATTAGCCGTTTTCAACTACTTTCACTGAGTGAAAATACATCTTTACGAAAATAAACATAAAACTTTTCCCCGAGGATTTACTAAAATAGCAATTCTATCAAACTCGTTCTATTATGGAATGAATAGAATTATAGCGGACGGTTTCTATTTGTGGAAACTTTGAAAACAGCTGTTGTTTCTTTAATCTTTAAATGAATGAGAACCAGGCAATCAATGTATTGTAATATACTAACATGGTGTTACCTGCAAATGTATATTTAAAATAGTACACACTTGAAGAACATTGACGTCATTAAAATAAATCAAAACAAAAGAACGCACCTTGATCATTAAAAATCAAAATAAAATCAAAGAATTATGAAGTAAAAGATTAAAAGTTTTTTAATTATAACTGGTTTTAATAACGAACTTTCCAAAAATGGCGCATACGAATGTGATTATAAACAAACCGCTGGACACTTCTTCAAACGAAACTTGTTTACGTTTGCAGAGAAATGCAACGATACCAAAATCCGCTGTACGGTTTAAGTTGAAAATGTTTTTTCGTAAAAACATTTTTAGAAAAACGTTTTTCAAAAACGTTTAAACGTTTAAACGTTTTTGAAAACGTTTTTGAAAACGTTTATAAACGTTGCACACATAACAAGAAAACGTTTTTTCGTTAATGAAAAAACGTTTTTCAACAAAATGAAAAACGTTTAAACGTTTTTAAACGTTTTACCATTTGTTATCAAAATCCCCTGGACAGTCACATATGCTGGCGACTTTTAAATATTTTCACAAAAACATTTCACGGATTTGCAGCAATTTCTTTGAAGGGTGAAGGGTGCTCGTGACTTTTTGTGTTATTTTCGTATTCAGATTGAATAACTTCGTTTCCAGATCCCCAAAATATATAGGCAGTGGCGTAACTCGCGGGTTGCCTTGGGTGCGATCACACCACCCTCGGATTTAGTTGGCCAAGCAATTTTTCAAGCGATATACTACCAAACATTTCTAGAACACGTTTACGTTAAAAGGAGGACACTGAGCGTGTTATTACGAAATATATATGTTCTGGTGAAGCATGTAATAACCATTCGTTCGTTTGAATTAGGACAGCTTTATACAGCCGCATAATCGCCGCGTCGAATTAAACTCTTTATTAAATGCGACGTAAATTCGACTGTATAAAGTGAAAAATTAATAAAGTGCGACAAATGAATTAAGTTCAGCAGAGTTTGTCGAATAAAACGGAAATCTTCGACATAAATTCGGCATCACTTTATACGGCCGCATAATCGTCGAATTTAACAGCAGCTTGAATGAACTTCGTGGAAAAAGTGCACGAAAGTACTGACAGCGTGTAAGAAACGCACGATGATAAATTCATTCGACATTTATGCGGCTGTCTAAAGCCATGTCGAATTTGATATGCGGCAACAAAACCTGTATAAAGTGACTGTCGCATTTTTGTCGAATTGTACCCGAATAAAAGTAATTTAATTCGACACGGCGATTATGCGGCTGTCTAAAGCTGTCCTTATTCATTCCGAATGCTTCCCGAAAATTTATTATTGCAGTGTTTGGTATTGTTATGTTAATGATTTTAATAATCGTTTTGTCGATACGCCAACAATAGCGCAATTTAATTTTACGACCATTATTGAAACTGGCTAATGTATCGCTAGAAAAGTGGTACTCCTCGGAAGATGTAGAAATTGTTCGTTTTCTTCTTTCTTCATTTTCTGAAGAATTAAGCCGAAAGGGAAATTTTGACATGGTAAAAAGTTTTGTTTTTGCATAAAGTTTCACCACTCCAAAAATATATAAAATTTACCGTGTCGAATTTTCCCTGGAGCTATGTTTCTATGTGGTTGCTCTGCTAGATCTTCATCATTCAATCAGATGTATTCAAATAGGAGAGTAAAAGAAAATTATCGAGGCAATTCTTTATAATAAATCACGATTATTTTAGCGACGAATTCTGGTCGAGTGGTCCTAACTGAACATAGGGCGCTAAATCGAAAATTTACAGCACCCATCACCCAGACCCCCTTTATAGTTAGGTGCATAGGTACATGGTTCACTAGCGCCGCCCAAATTTAAATCCTGTATTACCCCCTGCTGGCTGGGAACCTGACCACACACTGTGAAATCATTATAGATCAGTCGATGTGTTGTGTCATTGGGATGATAACTTCTAACAACAGCTTTTTAATGACTGGGGAATGGGAGGGTTTGTGTCTGTCTTATATTTTTCGATTTTTCGATTTTAATCGTAATTTATTTTATCTAGCTAGTAGGTCCATCCACTTTACCAAATAAATTTTTAAAAAAATGCCTCCTCCTAATCATGATATGGGCAGCAGGATAAATGATCATATCACATGTGTTATAGATGAACAAAGTAACTAAATCAATGGATTGGCAAATTAGCCAGATAACACTGAAACAAGTGACGAAAACGTTTAAGCATACGATAATAGGTAAATATAGGTGATAAAACGAAAGTAGGACCCCAAAACCGACCGACCGACTGTTAATCTTCCATTATAGTTGGCAAACATGTGACAAACGTAAACATTACATCAACTTTTTGCGTAACATTTCGAAATGGTGGACGTTAGTGTGCCTATAGCCGCCCAGCTGGCGAGATGGCGTATTCTGAACCGCCCAGACGGTAGGGGCAACTCTGCCCTACCGAAAATTCAGTGTCTTAAGCTCGGTTCCCATTAAGATTTAAAATGTTGAGCAACATTCGTACAACAAGTGTTGTATCTTAAGTTACCGAAAAACAAGAAAAAAATGGCTGCAGTAAACAAACGTTTTGTTATTAAGTCATTACTAAAGATAATGAACTGTTATAAGTAGAGCTGCAGGATGCACTGTGCTGATGTCAGCAGTGGGAATCTCACATTAGAACAATGGAAAATAGGTCTGGAACGAGCGACAGAGTTTTAGTTGAAATTGTGCTGACCCAGCTATCAACGCGACCCGTTTGCAAACGATTCGGCCCACCTTTCAACGGTCGTTCTAACTTCCAACGCTCTATCCGAATTATCAACGCTCTGTCCAAACTATCAACGGTGTTCCTCTCCTCCACAAAAATATTCCTTTTTTACATAAATAAATGCTATACAAAATAAAACATTTAGTGTAATAACTGGATTAAATTAGAGTTGTGAAATAAATGATTATGAATATAAGCGTGTGGCAGGTTAGGCATTATAACGAAAATAAAATATCCCACCCGTCAAAGCAAACAAAATGGGAAGAAATCAACTTATTTCATAAGTTTCATTAATTTCATTACATTGAAGAGAGGTTCTTAAGTTTTGAGCACGTGTGTAAAGTTTGAAAATGTCGAATTCCAACAGGGAGAAATTTGATTTTTTTTTGAAAAAATACAAAACAAGACCCGATGGAAAAGGTCGAATAACTAGTTTTGTTTTGACAAGAGAATATGGGAAGAAAATCGTGGATTATTTGAAATTTCCGGAAAAGTTGGAAAAGAAACCAGCATCTAGACAGTTTCGCTTTTATGCAAAAAAGTTCAAACTGGTTGATGTTGAAGACGCTGGTTTACGAGATATACTTGTCGCACCATCAACAGAAGCGGTACGTCTTGTCTTTAAAAGATATATTTCCATTACCGTTTTCCTTATGTTTGTTTCCTTATGGGAGAGGAAAAGGTTTATATATCATCAGAAAACTTTAGAAAAACAGAGAAACAGGAAGAGGAATACTAGATGGATTCTTGAGAGTTGCCTACCTGGATGAATTTTTTGATATCATGCAAAATATTCATTCTTCAAAGTCATTTCATCCGGGAATAAAGAAAACGTACAAGCTGGTAAATAAACGCGTAATTTCGTTTTCAGTATCTCACTTCCTTTGGTGGCGATGGTTTTGAAATATATTGGAATTTTAATATTATATTTCAATAAAATTTTTGCTTTAGGTATCATCGTCATTCTGGGGAATTCCCCGAGATGTGGTTCGGGAATTCGTGAAACTTTGTGAGCAATGTCATTTAAAACAACCGCAAAAAACTGTTGCTCCCATTAAGCCAATCATATCCAACGGTTTTATGAAGCGTTTGCAGGTATTCATTGCTAGAATACTTCTTCTACAATTTTAGCTACAACAAGCAGTTCAACTAAATTTGTTGACTCCTGTTTCCAGCTAGACCTAATTGACATGCAACACCTGCCTGATGGTGAATACAAGTACATACTGCATTTAATTGATCATTGGTCTCGCTTCAATTTCGTTTCACCACTTAAAAGCAAAGAAGCTGGACCAATCTGCGATAAAGTGGGAAAAATTTTCTCTCTTTTTGGGGCACCCAGTATATTTCATTCGGATAATGGTCCGAATTTGTAAACAAAAGTATGAAAAATTTGATTGAGCGCTGGCCTGGCCAAATACAACTAATTCAAGGACGACCCAGGCATCCCCAGAGTCAAGGAATGGTCGAGCAAGCTCATATCAATGTTCAAAATAAAATTGCAGCACGGATGGCGGATTTAAAAGATAAAACAAAAGCGCAATGGAGTAAATGGCTGCCACAGATTTTTTGTAAGAGAACTATCATTTTCTTTTCTAAAAATCTTACTAAAATGCCTTTTACACATCGTTTGTTACTCGTTTAGATGCCATAAATACTCAGCAACATAGTGCTACTGGTGTTAATTAGTTTTTGGCCAGCCACCTAAAACGACTACTGTACCAACTGTTCCGGCAAAATCTTTTCTGTTCGTTGAGTCAGCCTTAGATGATGATAATGACATAGATTTTTTTTCTTTGCCAGTCAATGAGCAACAAAAGTTTTTTAAACCTCAAAAACCAAGTAAGTTTTATGTTTATATTTTGAAGTAAACTTTACATCTAGTTTACATCATTTCTGGTTCTGTGAAGCTTGCTGTAATAAAGCAAAGAAAGGTTTCTACAATACTATCGCCTCATAGAGATTGTGATTGTGATATCAGTATTACTGCATGTTTTCATTTTTGCCATTGTTGTTTTTAGCGAAAGAAAAAGAAAATATGAGAAAAAAGAAAGGTATGATATCACGTTACGTCTCTGTGCCTTTTTTATTGAATGGAACAATTAACCAATACTTTATGCATACAGAAATGGAAAAGGAGAAGTTGCTTAAGAAAGCTGAAACGGCATTCAAAGCTGTTATGGATCAAAAGGCACTAGATAATTTGGTGTCCATATCAAAAGATCCCCCAAAAAATCCATTCCTTTACTTTAAAAGTGGAGGTGCTCCTACTATGGCAAAAAACTTGGACAGATTGGAAAACCAGAGTCCTGAAATGGCCAAATTATACGACAAATACTTGTCAATGGATGAAGATTTGGTAGATCATGTCTCCAAAGAATTAAACCGGAAATATAAGTCGGAATTTGACGGACCTGAGGGATTCAATAGGCGCTTATTTGCTGAGGTCACTATTTTATCTCAGATAAATTTATAATGCTAACAACACTTAAACAACTAACAACACCTAAGTTGCAATTATTTGATATTACAAGCTTCATTATCCAACTTACTGCGCCACCCAATCAACCCTTCTACCACACTTGTTAGCCTATTTCTTAATTTAATCTAATTTAGTATAAGTTATGTCCGTAATATTTATTATTATACGTTTTTATACATTATACGTAACACCATTGTAACGGAAACTTATCCAAAAAAATGCGTTTGCAAACGATAAACATATATTTTCCAAACGGCAAATACGCTACAAAAATAAAGAACAAAAAAAGGAGGCTATTAGAAATCCTAATCTTAAATTAAACAAGAAACTAGAAACATTCAAACAAAACCAGAAACACACACACAAAAAATATACTTACTAAATAACAGTCTTAAAATACAGGGATGTCAAAACCAAAGCCAAAACGTCTCACAACACTAACATAAGTGTACACAAACGCCTTACAAAAATTGAAATGAATTTATACATACATCTAAAAACGAGCAGCAATTACAACAAAAGGACAGTCACAATACGAAACAAAGAAATTACATAAAACATATAACACCCTAGAGACAATATAAAGGACAAATACATCTATACACTATTATAACATAAATGCAACTGAGGAGGAGAACCAAATGGCTGTACGTGCCGTGCCTCGGCTGCAATATCTGGCTCCCCTCAAGATAAATACATTATCTTGAAACTATTTCTCTAAGTAACACTTGATCTTATCCACTTTGTTGGCTCTCCGTCTGGGAATCTTCCTTCTTGACCAATAGAATAAGTTTATTGGCTGGTCTAACATAAGACCCATTAGCATTTCGAATAGTAACAGTTCGTACCACGCCATCGCGACTTTCGTGCACGTTTTTAACAATTGCGATACCCCATTTGCCACGTACTTCATCGTCTTGTTTTGGCAGGACTACGTCACCGACTTCCAGGTTTGATGGGTTTTCGTTCCATTTGCAACGTTGTTGGAGATTTTGCAAATATTCCTTTTTCCACCGTGACCAAAACTCGTTACACAAATGTTGTACGCGTCGCCAACGTCGTCGGCAATACAAATCGGACTTCTGGAAGACGCCTGGTGGTGGAAGTACAACTTTGGACTTGGCTGTGAGGAGTTGAATTGGAGAAAGTGGCATTGGACTGTTGGGGTCGTTAATTGTATCGACTGTCAACGGACGGGAGTTGACGATGGCTTCGACTTCCGTCAACAATCTCTCTTGCATCGCCATCTCTGTACTTTATAAGTCGGGTCAACCGCCCCATTTGATCGCTGACCTTGGTTTCAACAACCTGCTCAAATAGGGTGATGAAGTAGAGAAAATCTACAGCATTTCCAGAAAACACTTCGAGGTCAAGAATAGGTGCCTGCAACTGGTCTATTGTTTGCTGCAACAGAACTTGTGACGCTTCAAGGCTTGAAGTTTTCGATCCCGTGGGTTTCGGCTGGAAAGGCGCTGACGACGGACAGAGATTCGTTGCAGATGGTGTCGCAATCGTTGGAGTTGGTTGCGCGATCGTTGGAGTAGGACGCACGAATGGTGGGGCTGAACGCACGAACGTTTGAGCTGGTCGCACGAACATTGGATCCGGTCGCGCAAACGTTGTCACAGGTCTTGTGATCGTTTCAGAAGGTTTTACCATCGTTAAATACGGATATGTAATACTTGCAACTGGATTCGCAGAAGTTGCGGCAGAATTTACTGGATTCGCGATCGTTGTAACTGTATTTGCAATCATGTCTGTCGGATTTGCGACTTGTTCTGCATCAGAAATAATTGCCTGTACTGAATCTTGGAGAACAGCTTGCGTTACGTTTTGCTGGTCACTGTCGTTGCTCAATACATATCTTTGGATTAAATTTTCGTGTGGCAGCATTGGCATTTCGGGTAATGGCTTCTCTTCTTCTTCGTATACTTTTAGCTTCGCATTTGCCTTTGCCATTTCAAATTCGATCTCACTCATTCTCATCCTGGTCTCATCTTCTGCTCTCTTTCTTGCGAAATCTGCCTCGACCTGCAGTTCTGCCAAGCTTGCTTTCTCATCTCTGATTTTGTCTGACTTTTTGGACGATTTTAAACTAGAAGATCTCGTCTTGGAAGACCTTTTGGAGCTGGAATAACTTGTCTTTACTGTCTGCTTTTTTATCTCATCTAACCAAGTATTAAGTTCTGCCTTGGCTTGTAGAATGTCTCTGTCTAATTGCTCCGCTGCAGCATTTATTGGCGCGATAACGTCCGGCGCTAATCGTAGGTCTTGCACTTTTGCATGTTCATGAATGAATTCGTCTAGTAGCGTGCTTAGTTGCGCGGATAAACCCTTCGCAGAATCTATATACACAGGGTCATTTCTTTCGATATACGAATGAATGTTTAAAATTTGCTCCCTGATCGACCTCTCAAGCAGCGATTTGTTTCTGGTGTATATTTCCAGTTTATAGATGCGTCCCTTTTCAGTGAGGGGCCGTTCCCTAACGTCTTTGGCTGACATGACCTTCCCTTATATAGGGGGATCCCAATCCGCCTAACGACTGTTATTTACTGTAACGGAAACTTATCCAAAAAAATGCGTTTGCAAACGATAAACATATATTTTCCAAACGGCAAATACGCTACAAAAATAAAGAACAAAAAAAGGAGGCTATTAGAAATCCTAATCTTAAATTAAACAAGAAACTAGAAACATTCAAACAAAACCAGAAACACACACACAAAAAATATACTTACTAAATAACAGTCTTAAAATACAGGGATGTCAAAACCAAAGCCAAAACGTCTCACAACACTAACATAAGTGTACACAAACGCCTTACAAAAATTGAAATGAATTTATACATACATCTAAAAACGAGCAGCAATTACAACAAAAGGACAGTCACAATACGAAACAAAGAAATTACATAAAACATATAACACCCTAGAGACAATATAAAGGACAAATACATCTATACACTATTATAACATAAATGCAACTGAGGAGGAGAACCAAATGGCTGTACGTGCCGTGCCTCGGCTGCAATAACCATGCATATATATTTTATCCTATACGCTTTCTCTGTAAGAAGAACCATATTGATGGATGCAGAAAATATATCGATTTAAAAAAAACAAAATATCTTTCCACTCTTTACTTATTCTCTCATACACAATCCTTCCATTTTCACAGTTTTGCATTCTGATGATCTGTAGCAGAATATAATGACCCCTTAGAATATTTTCATCCCCCGTGGTTTAAAATATTTTAAACGGTCATTATTTTCTACCACAGATCACGCAGAATTGACAGCAAGCTTCAGTTTTAAGTTTTACTTTATGTTATGAAACAAGACACAAATTATAATAAACCGCAACAATCTATTTTTTAAATAAGAGTGGAGAAGATCTATTTTATGTTTTAAGAGTCTTCACTTGTCAAATATAATTGCAATTATTTTGTGAAATACAAACTTCAGATACTATAACGGATATTTAGCTCGTGGTCATAAAACTCCCAACTGTCAACTTTAACCGAATAGTCTTGCAAAATTTCCTTGGCCTCTCAAACATAGTTGGGACGGGGTGGCCCAACTGTCAACGTTAACCGAATGGTCTTGCAAAAGGTGCTTGGCCTCTCAAACATAGTTCCAACTGTCAGCGTTTGCCCTATTTATTTCTGAGTCGTCATATACGAGGGAATATTAAACATATTGGTAGCTATACTAATGGAAAAAAAGAATACTAATAAGAATACTTATAGTAGGAATTCACAGCGACTGACATAGAACCACAGTTATGGCTATCATCTTACTAAAAGCATGGTTTTTGAGTGGGGATTCCCGCACAAAAACTGCTGAGTCATCTTTTCGTGCGACTCCTATCATCGCACATTATCTTTTGCTGACATTCATTCAAAAAACGTATAAGATTATGTACTTTACAAAATCGTGCGCTGTGTTGAGCAACTGCTCTCTGTTGTGTTTCCATTGAACTTTTACTTCAATAATGTCGTACAACTATCGCCGACTGTTGCAAAGATAGAATATTTTCTACATCTCTACAACATGTGTTGTGCAACATGTCTTCTGTTGTACAACAATCGCTCTGTTGCACGGCATTTGTTTCCATTAATATCGTAAGTGCTGTGCTACTGTTGTACGACTGTTGTTCAACATTTTCGATTATAATGGGAACCGAGCTTTAGCGGTTTTCTTGTAATTTTATTCATTCTGAATACGTATGTGGTTTAAAACTATAGCTTCTAGAATTTAGGTCAATTTAGGTTAATAGCTATAGCTTTAACATCCTCTTTAAGTCATTCTCGCAAGAAGGAAAGACACGTTTTTTCTACGCAAACAAATCAGGTATAATCAAATCCAATTAATTCTTTAGCATCACATTGTATATACCACGCATTTCTGTTGTCTAAGGTTAAGTCAGAACACATGAGGAGTATGTATTTTCGGTTCCTCCTCAATAGGATGGATGTGACCGACGTCAGTGATACTACTCTCGAATCCGAATCGACGAATGATCAGAGTCTCAAAAGGAAAGCTGATCATAGTGATGAACCTGAGGCTAAAGAAGCCAAGTGTGCAAGGTTCCATTTAGAAGATGACATAAGCCAGTGGACGTTGTCCAAGGAACTGGCAGATTATGCTAACACACAGCTGAATGTCTATGTGACTGAAAAACAAATAGAGCAAGGAATTATGAAAGAATTCCCAGTACCATCAAACATAATAATTAAAAAAGAACTTGATGTCTACATGAAAAGAACTGTGGAGGAAAAAAGAGACAAAACTTGCCTTGCAGTGGAAAGGGCCTTGGAATCCATTCAAAACAAAATTGGGATGGTTTTTGGCCCACTTTCCACAATGTGGGACTTCCTGGAACAGGAAAGGAACGATGTTAAGGCCAAATGCCTGCAGGCAGATGCGGACGAGAGTGAAAAAGAACAGCTGCAAGGTACAATTGAAACAGCTGATCAGATGTGCAATCTTATGGAGATGATCGTATTGCTATTAGGACAGGCTTTTAATTCAACGTCACACCAACGGCGAAGGAATATATTGCTAACAGTGATGTCAGTCAGGTGAAAGACATCCTCAAAGATAGTGCAGATGTTTTTTTAAGATGCCTCGAACAGCAAGCTTTTTGGGGACAAATTTGACGAAAAAGTCGCCCAGCAATTAAAAACATTCGTCCAGGGAGTTTCTTGGTATAGCAGACAAGAATGTTCGTACTGCACACCAGCCCTTTCGTGGGGGCCCCCTATCGAACCGCTCAGTTAGGGGACACTTCTACAACCCAAACTCCACAAGAAGACCGTTTGACCGTTTGGTTCCTTTTTCTGCAAGCCTTTTATCAGAGGAAATAGTGCTTCTTCCAGTCAAAGATTACCCAAACGTACATCCTTTAGTAAAGAACTTGTTTCCTCTAGAGGTTGTACAAGATATTCCCTTGGCAGGTCGGATAAAGCATTTCTTACAAAACTGGATGACATTGACAAACGATCAATCTATTCTTCAAATAGTAGATCAATCTATTCTTCAAATAGTAGAGGGGTACCAGATACCTTTTGTTTCAACACCTCAACAAAAAATGCCGCCTCACTCTTAAAACTTGAATGTCAAAGGGAGGAAACTTGTCAATCAGGAAATAATAAATATAAATATGTTCAATGCTAAGGAAAGGGGCAATAGAAAAAGTAGAGCCCTTAGAAGGTCAATTTTGAGCAATATCTTTCTAGTCCCCAAGAAAGGAGGTGGAAACAGACCGGTGATCAACTTGAAAGGCCTGAACACTTACATACCCTATGTTCATTACAAAATGGAGAGTCTGTCCTTAGTGAAAGAACTATTATATCCCAACGATGGATGTGCAAAGTGGATCTAAAGGATGCCTACTTCTCTATTCCTATCCACAAAAAGTCACAGAAATTCTTACGTTTCAAATGGCAAGGTTCACTTTATCAATTCCTTTGCCTGTGTTTTGGGTTGGGCCCAGCTCCAAGGCTTTTTAACAAACTTCTGAAAGTGCCTATAGCATTGCTGAGACGTATAAATGTGAAATTGATTATTTATCTGGACGATATTCTTCTGATGGGAGCTTCTCAGGCAGAAGTAGAAATGGGGAGGGACACATTGATTTTTGTGTTGCAACACCTGGGTCTAGTAATAAATATAAAGAAATCAGTCCTAATTCCATGCAGGTCCATAGAGTTTCTGGGTGTGATAATAAATTCAAACATAATGGAATTATCTCTCCCCGAGGAAAAAGGTTGTGCAAATCAAGAATCAGTGTCAATCATTTTTGTCTCAAAAAGTAGTATCGATAAGGGAACTGACTCAATTGATTGGAAGACTGTCCTCAACGGCAATAGCTGTGCTTCCAGCTCCTTTGCAGCAAAGATTTCGTCAGAGGGATCCGATAGTGAACTTTCAAGAATGGGGGTCCTTCGAGAAGAAAGTTTGTCTTTCTTCAGAAGTGAGACAAGAGTTGATCTGGTGGATAAACAACCTTACCCTCAACAATGGGAAATCTCTAATTCTAAAACCTCCTCAACTTATTATTTAAACAGATGCCTCAAAGAAGGGGTGGGGGGAAGGGGGTGAGGGCATTGTCAAGGCGAAAGGACAGGGGGCCCATGGACTTTGGAGGAGAGCAGTCTTCATATCAACATAATCGAATTAAAGGCAGTGAAGTTAGCAATATTGGCATTCACCAAGAACAAGAATTACCTGAACAGCATTCACATTCAGATGGACAGCATGGTGGCTCTGTCCTACCTTGTCAAAATGGGAGGGACAGGGAACCAGTCACTGGTAAAAGTAAGCAAGCAAATTTGGAATTATTTGTTATCAAATCAGATCACACTTATTGCAGAACACTTACCAGGTCATCTGAATGTGGAAGCGGATCTAAAATCACGGAATGTGAGGGACTCCAGCAAATGGAAACTAAACCTGTTTTCAAGAGCCTGTACAAAAAACTGGGGTACCCCAACATAGATCTGTTTGCCTCAAGAGTAACTGCTCAACTTCCAAAGTATGTATCATGGAAGAAGGACCCTTACAGTCTAAAAAGGGATGCCTTCCAAATGAATTGGGGTCAGAATCTGAATTATGCATTTCCCCCCTTTTGTCTAATAGGCAGGATATTGGCCAAGGTCCAAAGGGAAAAGGCAAAGATTATTCTTATAACCCCAGCTTGGCAGTCACATCCTTGGTTTCCAAGACTATTAGAAATGAGTGTAAGGCATCCAATTCTATTACCAAGTATGGAAAGGCTTCTGACCAATCCCAGAAAGGAAAATCACCCTCTGATAGAAAACCAGACCATGAGTTTAGTGGCTTGGTCAGTTTCAGGCACAAGTTGTCATCAGAAGGCATATCAGATAGGGCTACAAATCTTATCACAGCAGCCAGGAGAAAAGGAAAAATATCAAGTTACGAATCGGCCTGGCGAAAGTGGTATAGCTGGTGTTTTGAGAAACAAGTGAATCCCTTTAGATGCTCTATAAATCATGTTGTTAATTTTCTTGCTGCATTGTTTGAACAAGGATTACTTTATAACTCAATTGGGGTTTATCGCTCAGCCATTTCAGCTTATCATTGTTCTATTGATGGGTATGCAGTGGGAAGTCATCCACTAGTATCTTCTCTAATGACAGGAGTATTTAATGAAAGGCCTCCTCTTCCAAAATATAGTTTTATTTGGGATGTAGATACTGTGTTACGATTTTTGAAAACCCTTCCAACAGATGATGGCATTAGTACTAAGCTCCTCACATTTAAACTTACCACTCTGCTAGCACTTACAGGAGCCGCAAGAGCTTCAGAAATCACAGGACTGGATATTAGATTTTTAAGTAAAGGCCCAGATTCTTATTCTTTTACTTTGTCAAAGGTCTCAAAGACATGTAGGAAGGGGAAAAGGCCATATGTTATAGAATTTCAGATGTTCGAACAGGACTTGTCTTTATGCGTGTGTAGGACTATGGATCAGTATCTTCAGAGAACTGAGCCTTGTAGAAAGGAAGAAACATTTCAGCTTTTATTGGCTATGATTAAACCTAATAATGAGGTTAAAACATTAAAGTTTCAGGATGGTTGGTTAAAACACTTGCTTTGGCAGGTATTGACACTAGCATTTTTTCTGTTCACTCGACAAGGTCTGCTTCCACTTCAAAGGCCAGTAATCAAGGGGTATCAGTAGAATATATAATTAAACAAGGAAAATGGGCTTCTGATTTTACTTTCAGGAAATTCTATTACAAGGATCAGGTTAATGTGAATGTAAATGTAAATGAATGAGCTTTGAAGAGAGGACGTTAAAGCTATAGCTATATTAGCTTTTGCCGACCTAAATTCTAGAAGCTATAGCTTTAAACCGCATACTTATTCAGAATGACCGCTATCCAGTATTAGATCCGGCTGAGATTTTATGAATAAAATCGAAGCCGACGATCTAATACTGCCCTCCCACCCACTCCAGGAATAATGATTTAATTTATTTGGTGCTTTCTTCTATTTAGGTGGGTCACGCGGAAATTCTCGAAATTTCGTTCGAGGTCGTGGTCGTGGCAGTTGAGATGTAAAAACATGTAAAAACTGTAAACTTTGAAACATAAACATACATATTACTTACATATCTTTTGTCAATTTATTGTGTCTTTCCCCCTTGCTCAAATCGTGTATCTATAACTTAAAACCACATACGTATTCACAATGACCGCTATCCAGTATTAGATCGTCGGCTTCGATTTTATTCATAAAATCGGGATTACCTTGCGGGAGCTTCGCACCCTTACGTAATCCACTAATTTCTACAAGAGAGCCTTTACTGGGTTTTAGTGCTTTTTTATTAATAAACAGTTGCTCGTTTCCAGACCATTTTCCTATTGTTCAATTTCTGATGACATCATCATAGTGCAACCCTCATCTCTCCATATAATCATAGTCACAAGAAAAAGAATAGTCTGGAAACAGGGCCGATTGCGACCGTCTGATGAAAATATGTTAAGTTCCGCGAAAAACTAGAACCCATGCTTTTCTTTGTTGCAAAGAATCTTTAAATCAGGCTGGAAGCTTTAGACTTTTTGAATTATTTTTCAATTCCTCTGGTCTTCCAGGGGCAAGTTTCACCATTTTTGGCTGTTAAATAAACTCAAGGTATCCCTATATATCGTCTTCCTCGAGGAGACGAAGAGTGTAGCGAGAATTAGCGATCGAAATGGGTGGATGTTGTGACACAGAGAGACAGGATGGTTCGTTGATAACCCTCGAGCAAATTAAGAAAATGAATATACACAATATGTTATGCGAATGTTATTTCGAAGAACAACAATTGAGAAGGGGAGTAGGTTCTATCATATGACATTTTCTTTACTATTTTTATGCATATAGCCAGCTACAGCTAGAAGTATATGTATACAATATATTGTGTTTATGAAGTCTCTTGATACAAAATATGCTATTTCAACAATGTAAGTAATAAATGTCACTTGTGAGTAAAATTATGAAATTCTATTGCAAAGAAATCTTCGTCTGCTAAAAAATATTAAACTGAAAAATTTATTTATTAAACTTATTATATAATATTTATTAAACTTATTATATATAACAGCCAATTTCTAGACAAGGCCCTTAGAGAATCAGGTAACTCAATTTCTACAAAGGCTCAATGACCATTATCCATTGATCATTCTCGTATTTGTTTAGGTGCTCTACTTATAAAATTTTACGAAAAGCTTTCTGCAATATACTTTTATAGAATTTTATCATTTTCTATAATTTGATTCACAAGTGTCATTTATTACTTACAAAGTCTTTTGAATAAAATTGTTACAAAATGTTTTAAAAAATATCTAACAAAAATGTATTCCTTTACAAAGTATATATCTATGATAAGCCCATCTCTTCCTGTTTTCCCATATGTAACTTTGATTTCAGGATATATCCCTACTTTAAACCTACCATTCAAAAGTATTCCACCATCAAGTTCCACAACAAGACAATCTATAATTATCTTTTTTCCTAAATATAAGAAATTTTAACGACAATTCCATTTTACCATCCAATTCCCTTATTCTAAGCATATACAGCCTGTAAGACTTAATAATTTTATTATTTTTTATGCAACTCAATGATTCCAGTGACACAACTCATATTCATGGGCCATAAAAGAGCCTCTTAATTAGGAAAACAGTGTTGGTTTTAGCCATTTTAGACAATTGAAATTTTCTTGGACTTAATCAGTTAGCCTCCTCAAATAAATTTCTGTTCTGCAGTCCCTGTTATTATAACAAAAAGAAATATGAAGCTGCTTCATTATCTCAGTCTACATAACAAGATTCTCTTATTAATCATGTGCTGTGAATTTACAACCCAAACACTCAAATCTTCCAACACAACAAAGTTCATGTTTATGCTTGCAAAATCATCGCACAATCACATCTAGTTCTCATATTACTCAGTCTTCTTCTTCTTCTTCTTCTTTGTTAAATGTAAGGATAACATGTAGAATTTCATAGGAATGATGATTATAAAATCACTTTTTTATAGATGCAAAACCATGGAGACGAATTCGTATTCGCCGACGACGAATAATCCGAGTAGTAGTACCTTTCTGTGTGAAAAACCCACATTTGTGTGGAGTTGGAAAGAAATAAATAACGTGTAAACATGTCATCTTAAGGTGTTAAAAGAGCCTTCATTTTTATCAAAAGAAGAATGATTTGTAATACCTTTTTTTTTGTTTTTGATATAAATATGACAAAGCGAAATACTTCGGTCATCGTATACACAATTTGACTGCAAGAATAGGGCTCTGAAAAAGACACATTTGGCAAATTGGTACCCATTCTCATAATATTGACCTGTTTTAGTTAGATTAATAAGTTGATATCAAACTCAAAAAAGAAAAACTGATTTTATTCCATCAATTTGTTGAAAGATTATTATGAAGTCTTTCATTCTTCTTTACAATAACATAGTTAAATTGAGGACAATCTTAAAGCCTGCAGAACCAATATGTAAGGACTGTGGATTGGGTGTGTGTTATCATCTGCTGGCTGGCTTGACAATATGATATGACCATTGCAGCTGCTTTCATTACCTATCAAACTCCATCGATCCCCATTTCAGGTATAATTTTACAACGTCAATGTGACCATCCTTAGCCACTGCCACTAACATTGCCTTGTTAGCTTTATTGAAACATAAACATGAAACATAGTTGCAACATAATGAATACTAGATCGCGAGTTAATATATTTGTTTTCATCTTTGAATTAATCTACCTTTACGTCTACAATCAACTTTGTTGTGTTCGGATTGTGTGGAGGAAAACATATTACAGCTGAACGAGGAATGAGAAATCTAACAACTAAGTGTACGTTTTCAAATCATTTCTCGGTTTGGCAACATGAACATAAATTTCGAAAATCTTGCTCATCTTAACGATATGAAGGCAGTGTGTTCAACATTCATGAATCTATAAATTTGCCATCCTCGTTTCTCTTTAAGAACATTGTGGACTATTCAAAGAATTTGATCAAAAGTTTCCACTAAAATGTGCACTTAACGCAGGCAAAAATTTAAAAATTTCATGCAGATCCAAGAGTTGTAAAGTGTAGAAAACCTTGTAGAAAATTTATAAATTTCTTTTTTTTGTCATTCGTTTTCGCCTTTTCTTTTTACCAGGTTACATCCTGTTACTTTCTCATTTCGGAGCATTTTTATGTTATTGGCAAACTCGTCTCCATTAATATATGCGTCTCTTAAAACTTTATAACTCTTTACGTAATTTTTGCACAGTATTGCACTTTCCCGGTTTTTTTGCGTTTTTGGTTCGTGAAAGTTTATGCCCTTGGAAATTTCAAAACAGCAAAACGCGAAAGTTTTTTCACGCAAAATCATAGATAAGTTCAGAAACATGAAAGTTTTTTCACGCAAAAAACCCCCTTTTTTCCAAGAAAATTTCATCAAACTTCAGCGGCACATTGGTGAAAATGAACAAACCGATTCTGAGTGGGTGAAACATTGATAAAAGTTGTAATTTAATTTTTACGTACTGAAGTTTTTAACCTGTATAAAGAATCTTAATAATAATAATAATAACAATAACATTAAACATGGAAAGAAAAATGATAACAATTCAAAAAATCCTTTTTTCTTTTGCTCATTTGCGAAAGTATTTTAACACGAAAATAAGCTTTTTCTCTATTTCGCGTAGGTTTTTTTCCATAAATTTCGCGTTTTTTCGACACGCGAAACTTTCTGTCCGCGAAAAATTCTTCCCTTAAAGTATATTGTATATATATATTGTAAATGTTTTAAAAGCTGGTACAAAGCGAGAGTGACCCGGTCCGATAAAGACTTCCAAAGTATCACCACATAGTAACAAAACAAAAAGTTGATATTTTCGATTGAAGATGCATAAAAGCGAAATTCATATGGAATTATACATTATCGGATGCGGATATTTTTGGTCGACCATCTCTTTCCCTTTCATCATGTCGACATTTTGCCATATGGTATCATTACACCTTTTGATGATGTAATTTTGTAATTATTTGATATTGCTTTCTGCTTATATGGTATTATTTTGCATGATACCATGGAAAAGAGTCTGATTTTAGTGCCCTAGCATCCATAACGGTTGGCTCTTCTGCCCGCTGCCTTGCAATTAATAGTTGATTTACCTCCGGAGATACGTATAGCACCGCTATAACCTGCACGAAAACCAGTATGCAGTCCCCTTATCGGCTGACAAGCTGCTTTTAAAGCGCATCGGAATGGAGTATTGAGATACGGCATGACTGGACTCAAAGTGACTGGTCACACTAAAAGGTACTAACCACTACACCATCGCCATTATATAACGCTAATTTGTATAAAGATACAATCAAACTTCAATTTATGTTCCCTACTATGGATGTTTTGTAATAGAGCTTTGTATGGCACAAATGAAAACTCCTTATAAAATAAAGCCTCATGTCTAGACATGTGTGACAGAAATATCAGCGAACTTAAAAATGAAACAAGACAATGAGGGAACAGACTGGTGTTGCCGCATTGATAGCTCGACGGCAGTTTACCATATGTTTAAACACGCTGGCGATATATTCATGTCAAACGTATCAAATTAAGTGTAAATTTTATCCATTTTTCAGTCGTTCATGAGATCAATTTTCATATTGTTAATTTTGACGGAACGCGTCTTTACTATCCTGAAGGACATAAGGTCAGACATTGCTGTTATATAACTCGTAAACACAAATAAAACTAGTTTAACTTGAACGAGCTTTATAAAAGCCGGTTTTGATTTGCATCTAACTTATAGTATGAGCAAACCGTTCATACCGATTCATCCGATCAGCTGTAAATGGACAGCCCAATTTTGCTATTACGATTGCAAAAGATACATTTCCATGACTCTAGGAAATTTTAGTTAACAACGTGAAGCACAGAAAATTTTGACAATTTTCAAATCTATCAAACTGATACAGTGAAAGAATTTATAGACTTGAGTGAGAAGCTCTGCTGAATCGGCAACAAAAAATAGCAACATATTTGCATTGTCATCATTTGCTAGAAAACGTCACTACAACACAATGTTCAACTTGTTGCTCTGAACAATGTAAACTCATAGAGCTGAATTCATCTACCAACCTTTCGCTGTATTTTGTATGAATTGACTTCATGTCGTTACATTTTGCGTGAAAGACAAAGCAAAAGTTTTCACATTGTTATGAGAAAGAAATTAAGCTTTTTAGAGGCTTGCCCAACGAATTGCTTCTTTCATCTCTCTTAAATGTTAATGTTTTTGGCAAGGCTGAAACTTGTAGCCTTTAAGCATTCATTCCCAGTGATTTGCCATTGATCAAATGGTCAAAATTATGTAGCTTAACTCGTCTTCAATCTCACTTAGATTCATCCATATTATCCATAGTCCCATTTGTTGGCCTTTTTTCCCCTAGTGTATAATCGTCTTAAGACAGAAAATGAAGCTATAAAAGCATTCCTTTTATTTATTTATAATGTAGTACTTCAGTAACTATAAAAGCATAGCTTTATATCTATTTTCAGCATTTTTGCAAGTTATCATAGCTCGTGAAATTTATGTGTTTTCGATATACTAGCGTCGTCTGTATACTGAAAAGGAATGAAACTCGGGTTCGAATTTGATTAGCGTTGACGATTTTTTAAGCGCACCCCTTTTAATAACCACACAACAAATAATCGAATTTTGCAGTTGGCACGATCCAGTAAAGAACACCCAGAACCAGAACTAAGACGTACAGTTCAGTGTTTTTTAAATACCTATACTGTGAAAACCTCGCACATCCTTTTCAAAATGACCGTCAGTGTTGTGGAGATCTATTGGAGGTTAAATCCATGGAGTTTGCGATAGGTCTACTAAATGAAAAGAACCCATTTATAAAGCAACGATATATATGACTGACTAAATCGCTGCATTTCAATTAACGAAACCACCGCAGTGAGTTCGAAGTTAGCTTTATACTATGAAAAGTTTTAGTTTTATCTGTTCTTATTGTTAGTGTTAGCAGAGACACACTTTCCTGTCATAATGGCAAAAGCGGCTTTAAGTGTTTTTTTCTTGTATTCGAGGAGCGTTTTTATTGGAGGACAGTCTCTATTCGGGAAAAAACGATAACATTCCCTTTCAGGAAAGTAAAATAAATTTATAAAGCGGCCAGTGTTAAATAAATATGCAAGAAAATAAGTTTTCTTTTAATCCATATGAATTACAGTTAAAGCGTTACTCCCTGATTTTCTCATGTACTCGTGCCTATCCATTTACTTTTCTTACATAATTTCGGGCGTTTTTTACAGATCGAATGTGAGAGACTCGCCATCGTCTTAAAATTCCTCGTCGCCATGATGGAAATCGCCATCTTTTTTTTGATGACTTCGAATGATGATCTACGAAAACAAGCACTTTTTTAATCTTTGTCTCCATCTGCTTTCTTGTGTACAGAATTTTAAAACAAGGCATTTTATTTCATTCTGTTGCAAATTTTCTGGAACCGGCTTTGCCCAAAGTTTCTCAAAACTTATTTTTTTGTAAATATGAAAATGTTTATGCAATCAGGAAAAATAGAAAACAAAAATATTTCATACCATTCTGTTCTTGGGCAAAAGCTTCTTCTTGCATTTCATCGAGAGCTACACAAAAAATAATTCATAATAAATTGACAGTTAAGAAATACCCAAATCATAATTCCAATTATATGAGGAATATTCCTCAGTTAAAGTTACATAAACGTAACTATACTATAACGTGGAAATAACCGTTGCTTAAGTCTTCATTCAATTAAATTTTTGCATCATAAAGAGTGCCTTCTTTAAAAGCAAAAGCGGAGAGAAATTTTGAGAGTGAATTTCGGTGACTCAATGTCAAGAATAACTCAAAATCATATCAGTACTCAAGACAGAACGTACACGGCAGTAGAAATGCTGCTTCTCTAAAAAACTTTTATAATTCATTCCAAAAATTATTTAATAACCAAGGAAACGCAAAATTTAAAAAAAGTATAATATATTTGATATAATATTACAAAGCTTTCGTCACATAAGTAACATCTTTAGGTGTTACCTAACGAAAAGCTTTGTAATATTTTATCAAATATATTATACTTTTTTTTAAATTATGCGTTTTCTTGCTTATTACTTTTTCTGGTTTATTTACAATGAAAAAAAAATTATTTGTATATGAACAACAGTATGACAACAAGCAAATTTATCGACATCCTGCACTAACAAACCCTTATACAATGTTGACCACGTTAAGACCAGGTTAAATAGTTTACCTTCATCATCTTCACTTTCATCATCGTCCAAAAGTTTTTCTAATCTCATGTCATTCTCTAGTAAAACAAGCTTAATGTCAAGCAAACGGCTGAAAAGCAACTGGAAATCAGCAACTACAATTATGGTAATAGACGAGAAAGACCAGGTATAGTTTTCTAATAAAAAAATCAAGTCATCCTATGTAAAAATAAATCAGTTTAATCACTTTTATGACTCACCGATTTCATTTCTCAAGTGATTCAGCAGAAAATCTTTCTCTCGTTTCTCATAGCCTAGAAAAATCAGTCAGCGAATGATGTATACCTTTTTCGGTAACGATAATCCTATCGTGTTCATGTTGTAGAGAGAAGCTATGCAAACTAAATTTGGTAAAGGTAAGAATAGAACAAAACTGTTAAAGCAAAAAGCCTGATTCCATTCAAACATAACGGTTGTTTACGATCCCGATAGCGTCGTGAAGCTGGGTGAAATAAACATGCAAAAGCTTTGTCGCTGATCTAAGACTGCATGTTATTCAAGCAATCATCTTTTTTTTACATATCTCTGATAATATTTATTATTCAAACTTAGAAAAGTAACGTCATAAAGAAAAAAAAACAAACAACAGGAACATGAAAAGACTGAAGGATTGAAAAAATCCACATACCTAAGGCAATTCCAATAACAGCAAGTGCGGCTATCAATAAGAAATATTTCATTGTGGCTAAACTAAATGATAAAAATGATATTATAAATAGCTAACATCAAGAACGAACCATATTTGATATATCACTTTTTAAAAGTGTCTTTATATACAAAACCACGCAAAGTAAACATCACAAGCAATGTTATTCCTTTACTGTATTTCAAATAAACGTGTTGACAGGTTTTGCGATTCTTTCAGCTGTCGTGTCATTATGCACCATCGATCTATTCGACATTTCTACAAAGCCGCACAAAGTAAACAGTGCCAATATAATTACTTCGCTGTGTTTGTGAACTTTAAAACAAATACAAAAAATAAACAGACATTGAAGGAAGAGCCACATTATTCATGTATTCATCTATAACTCATAAGTAAGTTTTGTTTTTCAAAAGCTTAGGAATACTTAAAATCTTTTCTACCGTACTTGTTGTTTTTTTATCTCCGAGTCAAGCATTATAACGGAAATCAAAAAATTGAAATTAAAATATTTCTTCCAACCTTACGAAAGTAGAACAATCCTTGGCTTCTTGAAGATAACCTGCAGTTAAAAATACATTCTCTGCATGTCATACAAAAGCACACTTAATTTATCAGCACGCACATATCCACAGTTTATTTTTGAATACACTGATATGTATCCTATGATACTTACGTTTATGATTTTAGCAATGAAAAGGCTCTGAAAATTTCTACAGTCGTGTGAAAGTAACTCATTCTTTTGAAAGGAAGTTGAGGCTAATTTAGCAATATCTAAGCGCCCTGAGAGTAGTTTGGGAAGACAATTCTGACAATTAAACCAAAACCTTGGTGAAAAAAAACATATGAATAAAATGATAGGGCCATGTATAATACATCTTGGGTTCGCATCTGAGCGTATTCTATTCTAAAACAGAAATAACGTTCAGACTTCGTGGTCTGCAGAATTTTAGTGTTTTTTTTCAATGCCGATTCAATCATTTTTTTTATAATTACAGTGAATCATCCTTTGTGACACACATCTCATAAAACATCTTTATAACAGGTACTTAACTATTCCCAGACACTACCAACCCAGCATTATAAGGTGTAGAGCTCTCTTAGACAGGTAATATTCCATTCCGTACTCATGCTGTATGTAAATGTTTTGCTGGGAGGAATGACTTTCCCTTAAAGTAGAATATAATGTAAACTAAGTGTTTCGTTTCTCATCATTAAGCAAAACAGTTCATGTGCTTTTTCATCTCAGATTTCTTCTTTGCTAACGATTCATGATCAGCATGTCTCGTTATAACTTGCTAAATTGACCTCAAAGCACTTTCTTAAAGGTAAAACTAAGATACAATATTTTATGTAATGTTAATGTAATGTGTCTTCTTAATCATATTTTAGTGGTTCTACGCAACATTATTGGTGCAAACGTTTCACTGTTATATACACGAAACTGTTGCGGCCTTGGAAGCAAGACTTTATACATTGATACTCAAACTTCTTGTGGAGAGTTTCCTAACTTAAAGTTGAATTAGTTTCCTTTGAACAGAAATGTGGGTCTGTTGGGACTAAATTTTCAAATGCTCCAAATTTTTTGAAAAGATTTTCTTCTTTTGTAAATATTGATTCGGGCATACAGTTTGATTAGGAACATAGAAACAAGAAGTCTAAAAATGTTTCAATACTGTATGTTCGACCTCGCAAACAAGAGATTATCATCCCGAGGATCTGTTACAAAAGTATTAGCATTTTGTCCATTCGATACGATAGCTGTTTGTTTCAATATTTTTGGCTATCATCCTGTGGGAATCATGTTTTTGAATTTTGTAAATTCTTTTCTTGTATACTATCGAAAAACGTTTCCTTGATATTGTATCTACCGTGGATCAAAGGTGACAAGCAGTTCACTCTTTGCTTTTTTCTGTGCTTTCTTTCTTTTTTTTAAGTCTTCTTGTAAAGGTAGTCGTGTTTGTAGTGCTAGTAAATGTCACAATCGCAAGTAAAAATCGCAAAAATCGCAAAAAAAATTAAAAATCAACAGTAAAAGTCGCAACTTTTTAATTTCGATTTCCAACCAATATCTACTCCATCCTTGTTTTGAACTCGACACTGATTATTCTGATCAAGATGTGATACTACTCATCGCACAGTGCGCTGATGGACCTACATGACATATCACAGAGATCTTTTCATACCCTGCACATTATTATTTGTGTAAGTTTGCGACGTTTGCTGTTGATTTTGAAAAACATTAGGACATTTATTGTTAAAAAAAATTAAAACGAATGAAAATTCTAGTTGCGACACTTACAGGCGATTTACGACACTTACTGTTGAATTGCGACACTTACTGGCAATTTTGCGACATTTACTGGCGATTGCGGCATTTACCGGCAGTACAGTGTTCAGTATTACTTGTTTTCAAAGAGAGATGCAGTCGTTTAATTTTTTTTTCAAAACAGTTTTCTTGTGCAGTTAGTCGTGTTTAGTACTACTTTCTTTATCAAAAAGAAGTATCCATGTAACAGGGAGATGTAGCCGTTTAATACTTTATTTAACAAAAAAAAAACACAAAAGAAACAGAAAAAATTCGAGAAAATACACATAATGTGAGTCGTGTTTGTGTTTTTACAAGAGGTGACAAAGAACAAAATACATAAGTCGTGTTGTTTTTTTAAAAAAAAAGCAACAAAAAGCAAAATACATAAGTCGCGTTTAAAAAAAACCCAACCATAACAGAAGAAAAAGAAGAAAAACAACCGAACGGCAACATTGGCGTGATATTTTCAATATTTTCAATTTTCAAGAAAATCACCTTTAAAAAAAAAGATGTCCAAAAAGTGCCACCTCTGATCCACCGAATGTATCATAAACGTGCTGTCTTTTATTTAGCCCTGAAGTATCGATTTGTTCGTCCGACATAACAAGTACTTTTGTAACAGACCTCAAGTAAGTAAGTTTTCAGACTTGCTATATCTCTATTCCTAATGTTCTTCTTTTGATTTGACATGACGTTTCTTTTTTTATCTTGAAATAAAATACCTTTAATGCTTGTCTGATTCCATAAGTTTCATTTTCTTATTATGTCTGTTTAATTGTCTTCCGATTCCAGTTTCGAAAGTCTGGTTTCCAAACAGGTGATGCAATGACAAGATCAAATTTGTAAAGTCTCGTGAGAATTCAATGCCATCTAAAATTACAATCTTGAACTCGAATACCTTTTATGCCTGTCTCCTTTCATAAGTTTATTTTTTTCTTATTATGTCTGTTTAATTGTCTTCCGATTTAAGTTTCGAGAGTCTGGTTTCCAAATAGATTGAGCAATGACAAGATCAACTTTTTAATGTCTCGAGAGAATATTTGGTAATTGGTGATGGTTGACCGGTTGCGATATTGTATAAAAGGTGTTGCATGTCCGAATCCAAAGCAGTTGTTGTTGGTTCTGGGAAGCAAACGGTAAGTTACATGATGCAAAGACCTATCTTTGTGACTAGTATCACTACTTTTAATTACTTCTTTTGTACTTGTAGCTGTTTGTATGTTTTAGATAAATCACCATGAAGACTTTGCTGTTGTTGATAATCGCTCTTGCTGTTGTTGGAACTGTTGTAGGTACGTCCAATGTTTCCTTTAATTTAGAATCAACATGTCTATTTTGCATACTATTGCGTTAGCGTGATGGAAAAAGACATATATGTGTAATATACTTTGGCCATGTCCGACGGTATTGGTTTTAAACTAAGTCAGATATAAATGTATCAAGAAGTGAATGAATATTTTATTTTTCCGAGTTGTGTGGACCAGTATTATGGGCCATTTTAACATTCTGAAAATCAGTTACCATGAGAAAGCAATCATTCTCAATGAAACGGGCTTTTGATTTCATCAAAGAAACTACATGGAAACTTATCTGACTAACAGACTGTATTCAAAGGACCCTTTCTCTTTAGTTGTAATTAACCCCCTATTTTTATGATTCCTCTTCATAGGTCGTGAGAAACATGTGAAAGACGTTTTGATGAATCGTTTGAAAAATGAAATTGGTAAGTTTCAAGTTGATACTTCAAAAAAATTTTCTATTTAGCATTCCATGATTGTTTTGATGTGGTTTGGAAAACATGCGGCAACAACATTTTCCGCAGGACTTCTTACTTTTTCCTTGTAATCAAGAATGGTGATTAGTGGCTGCTACCATTTGTTTTCAATGCCAGTTTGTTTCTTCTGCTAGAGAATGACATGAAACTAGAAGAACTTTTAAACAATGATGAAAGTGAAAGTGATGAAGGTAAGCTTAAAGCGTGTTGTCAATGGGACTCCTTATGAAAGATTTTGATGACATGATGTTTTCAGCAAATTAAGTTTAGTAGTAATTTGAATAAAGAAATTTTGCTGAAAATATCTGGGCATGGTAGTCTCATTTTGTCATGGATTGAATATTCCTTAAAATTATGATATCGTCAATTCCAAGTCCCCCTAATGGAACTGATGGTCTTTTCCAATTTTGAATAGTTTGTGCCCTAAAAATGTGATTTTGAAAAAGTAAGTGTCATTTTCCTCAAATGCAGGGAGCTGTTACAAATAGAAGTGATGGTTCCTGAATTGAACATAACTAAATGGCAAACATTCTAGTTAAACAAATGATTGGTTGTCCTGAGTTCAATACCACCTAGAAATCTGTTTGTTCAATTTTCTCAAGACTATTATAACAATAACTTATCTTTAATACGATTGAACTGAGGATTTTAGTGTCTTTCTGGTGAGTAATTTTGTATGGTATTGTTGCTTTTATGTAGCCTTTGATGAAATGCAAGACGATGCCGACAGCCAAGAAAAGAATGGTAAGAGGACTAGTGTTACTCTTCTTCTTCTTCTTGTTTATCAAATGTAAGTAGAACATGTAGAATTTCATATGGATGATGATTATTACATCACTTTTTTTATAGATGCAAAACCATGGAGACGAAGAAGTATTCGCGGACGACGAATAATCCGAGTAGTAGTGCCTTTTTGTGTGAAAAACCCACATCTGTGTGGAGTTGGAAAGAAATAAATAACGTGTAACGTGTAAACAGGACTGTCATCTTAAGGTGTAAACAGACCCTTCATTTTAATCAAAAGAAGAATGATTTGCAATATCTTGTTTTTTGTTTCTGATATGAATATGACAAAGCGAAATACTTCGGTCATCGTATACAAAATTTGACTGCAAGCGTATGTTTCTGAAGAAGACACATTTGGGAAACAGCTTGGTACCCATTCTCATAAAATTGACCTATTTTAGTTAGATTAATAAGTTGATATCAAACTCAAAAAGGAAAAACCTTTTCGAAACTAAATGATTTATTCCTTCAATGTGTTGAAAGATTATTATGAAGTCTTTCATTCTTCTTTACAATAGCGTAGTCAAGTTGAGTACAATCTTAAATCCTGGAGAACCAATATATAAGGACTGTGGATTGGGTTTGTTTCATCACCTGCTGACCAGCTTGACAATCTTGATATGACCATTCCTAACAGCTGCTTCCATTACCTATCAAACTCCATCGCACCCTATTCCAGGCATAATTTTACAATCTCGATGTGACCATCCTTAGCCACTGCTACTAACATTGCCTTCTTAGCTTTGTTGAAGTTGCAAAATAATGAATACTAGGTCGCGAGTTATTATATTTGCTTTCATCTTTGAATTAATCTATCTAACGTCTAACGTCAGCTCTGTTGTGTTGAGATTGTGCTGAGGAAAGCATATTACAGGTGAAAGAGGACAATCTACATCTAACAACTAAGTGTACGTTTTCAAATCGTTTCTTGGTTTGACAACAGGAACGTAAAAGTTCGAAAATTTTCCTCATCCCAAAGATATGTAGACAGTGTGTTCAACATTCATGAATCTAAGATTTTACCATTCCCGTTTCTCTTTAACGACATTGTGGACTATTCAAAGAATTTGATCAAAAGTTTCCACTAAAACGTGCACTTAACGGAGGCAAAAATTTAAAAACTTCATGCAGATCCAAGAGCTGTAAAGTGTAGAAAACCTTGTAGAAAATTTATAAATTTCTTTTTTTTGTCATTTGCTTTCGCCTTTTCTTTTACGTGGTTAAATCCTTTTACTTTCTCATTTCGGAGCTTTATATGTTATTGGCAAACGCGTCTCCATTAATATATGCGTCTCTTAAAACTTTATAACTCTTTACGTAATTTTTGCACAGTATTCGTATTCTTTAAAGACGGAAACTTTTTGAAAAAACTTTCGTGTTTTGCTGTTTTGAAATTTCCAAGGGCGTAAACATTCACGAACCAAAAACGCAAAAAACGAAAGCTTTTTCACGCGAAATCATAGATAATTTCAAAAACGCGAAAGATTTTTCACGCAAAAAAAAACCTTTTTTCCAACAAAATTTTATCAAACTTCAACGGTACATTGGTGAAGATGAACAAACCGATTTTGAGTGGGAATTTGAAGAAAATTAGTTATAGTTTTTTTACTCTTACAATAAACGAAGAAAGAAAAATTATAACAATTCAAAAAATCCTTTTTTCTTTTGCTCATTTGCGAAAGTTTTTAACGCGAAAATAAACTTTTTCTTTAATTCGCGAAGGTTTTTTCCGCGAAATTTGTTCCAAAATCTGCGAAACATGAAAGTTTATTCCATAAATTTCATGTTTTTTTGACACGCGAAACTTTCTGTCCGCGAAACATTCTTCCCTTAAAGCATATTGTATAAATATATATTGTAAATGCTTTAAACGGTGGTACAAAGCGAAAGTGACCTGGTCCGATAAAGACTTCCAAAGTATCACCACATAGTAACAAAACAAAAAGTTGATATTTTCGATTGAAGATGCATAAAAGCAAAATTCATATGGAATTGTACATTATCGGATACGGATATTTTTGCATGATTTTGTAGCGTCTTTTTCGGAACCATCTTTTTCCCGTTCATCGTGTCGGCATTTTGTCATATGATATCATTACAACTTTCGATGGTGTAATTTTGTAACCATATGATATTGCTTTTACTTATATGGTGTTATTTTGCATCATACCATGGGAATGAGTCTGATTTTCATCGTTTCCTTAACATGACTGCTTTAAGAAAGGTGTTGGACACAACAGCAATAGAACGTGTTCTGACTGAAACGTCGTTATCGCAACTTGTACCATCTTTTTTTCTCGTGGTTTTAAGCAACACATTCACCGTGATACGAAAATTCAATGAATGCTGGAGCAAGCAGTCCTTTCTAATGTTGAATGATTTTTTTCTGAATGACGTACCTTAGCAGAAGTGTCATTTTCAGAAATATCTTTTCATGAAAATCAGTTGATTTGTTTTTTTTAATAAATCTGGGTTAATCATTTCATTAACATGCCAGTTTATTTTGGCGACGTTTCGACAGCTACAACTGTCATCGACGGGCAAAGTTTGACATTATTTTTGCTGAATGTTTTTCTCACGACTGTTATAACAATACGTTATCATTGATAAAACTGAAATTGGGATTTTTCTTTTTCTTCGTCTTATTTTTCTTTTTTTTCATCGGTAATTAACGGTTATAAAGCCTTGGTTATGTTTTCTGCTGCTCGCATAATAACCCGTAGTCGACGAACAGTGTTTACATCTGCTAAATACATGGCTTCGATGAGAGTGGCAATCATTGGACAATCCAACTTTGGTGCTGAAGTTTGTTCTTGTTCTTCTTGTTGTTGTCCTTGTTCTTGTTGTTCTTCTTCTAGTGAAATGTGATGATGATATGTTGAACTTCATAGGGACAACAAAATTATCACATCACTTTTATTTTTAGATGCAAAACCATTGAAACAGTTCCTAGATGAAGAATAAGTCAAACAAAAGAATCTTTCCGTAAGAAATACCCAAAATTGTGTGAAAATAGAAAGTAATAAATAGCAGAAAGGATGTAACGTGTAAGCAGGGCTGCCATTTTACCGTTCGAGCCTTTGATATGAATATCATGACGGCGATTACTTACAGTAATTGCAAACAGAAATTTCGCTGTAAGCATATGGCTCTTGAAAAGGAGCATTTCGGAAATAATAACGTACCTATTCTCATAAGGTTGACCTTATTTAGTTAAATGAATAAGTTGATATCAAACTCAAAAAAGCAACCACTTTTTCAAAACCAACTGATTTTATTCTTTCAATGAGTTGGAAGATTATTGTGTAGTCATTTTGATGTAGTTGAGGCCGATCATAAAGCCGGGAGAACCTATATGTAAGGGCAGTGGATTAAGTGTGTGTCATCAACTTAATTAGTAATGCCCAGACACCGGGCAGAAAATACTGAACATTTTCTATTGCAATGCTCTTATTGTTCTAACGAAAGACACTTACTATTTGACAATTTCAAAAACCTCAACGTGACATTTGTGCCACGAAGCCCTGAATCTCCTTGCAAACTTTTGATTTTTGGTGACTGAAATCTTTCAAATCATACTAATCATGACATTCCTAGTCATGTTATTACATTCATTTGTGGTACGAACAGGTTTAGTGGTCCACTCTTTCATTGATTATATAACTCTAACCTAGTTTTTATTTTTTTTATTTTTAATTTATTTTTATTTTTTCACCTAATTTATTTTTGGATCCTACTTCTGACGATATCGCCTTGAGCGCGTTGCGGAAGTAGGTTCCTTTAACATTGTATTTGTATTTGTTTTTGTGTACGTGATGATCAATTCAATAAAGAAAAAAAAAACACCGGGTTTTTAGTCAGCAAACTGGTTCAAAAAGAAACGGTGTGTGCGAATGCATATGCATTAAACCAAATGAAAATTTGGCATCCTTTCTTGATTTCTTGAAAAGGTTATGCAATGAGTAAACCATTTGTGACGATCTTATGTCCTACATTTCTTTAAATTTTGCTGTTGTGGGTTTCTACCCATAAAATGTAATTTTTAGTTTCAGTTACCACTTAATTCATTGAAACGTCCGAGCTTACAGTTTTGTGCAAAAGGCTTTTCATCTCCAAACTGCTGTGATTAAAGAACCATTGTCACCGGCCATTTTGAAAGTGTTTCAAGTTCCTTATTCCGTGTCTTTTTGACTTTGTTTCAGTTTATTCCATTGGATATTTCAAAGACTCAATTGCAAGCAGCAATAAATTTATTTAAAGCAGGAACGCAAAAAAGGGTGTTTTTCCAGTGGATAAATTAGTTGGAAAATTACTGCCAGGGTGTGCATTTCAATAATATCACTATTCCAATAAATGTCATAATTATTGGAATGTTTTTTGACGATTTCACTCACTGGTTTGATAGTCAATTATAAATGCAACCATATTTCACGACGATTGAGACACACGTATCATCACGTTAACTCCTTATAAAGAGAAGCCGTGCAGATGAAGCCGGAGTGTTACGTTAAAAGGTTACACGCAATATTTTTTTCAAAAGACATGTACTATAAGTTCTTTAAAAATATTCATTAAAAAGTTGACATTAAGTGAAAATTTAATCAAGACTTGTAAGATTCTTGGAAATCGTTTACGGTGAAATATAAAACAAGATATCACAAAATCAGTTCTTTTCTAATCAAAATGATAGTACCGTTTGCAAGTTACATTATTTCTTGACTTCAGCATTTACTTCTTTCCACATAAATGCGGGTATCTCGAGCATATGGACACTGCAGTTCGAATAATTCTTCGTCCCCGAAATCGCCATCTTCTCCATAACGGTTTCGCATCTAAGAAAGGATTTTATATTCAAGATTTTTTTCTTCATCTAACTTCCACTATTTCTGTTCTTATTTTCACAATTCTGGCAAGATTGCTATCTTCTGAGTTTTCAATCCACTGCGAAATTCGATTGAACTAGGTCGTTGCTCAAGAATTATTTTTTGTCGATATGAAAACGTTTATACAATTAGAAAAAGCCATAGGAGACGTAATATTTCTCACCATTCTGTACTTGACCAGCAGCTTCATCTTCCATTTCATCAAGGGCTAAACAAAATCGATAACGCGGTTCAAATAAAATTCGTATTAGATTCACCGATCGCAATTCCAATAACACGAGCAGGAAGGTAGGTAGAGCTCAGTGAAAACTTATGAAGGAGAGTTCTGTCATTTAAAGTAGAAAAGGAACGCGTGCAAGTAACCTAATCGCCATTTAAGGCTGAAAAGCAACATCATAATGTTGGAACACTTTTTTTGACTGACTTTGAATGCGCCTTTGACGAGGACTTCCGGAATAAAACTTTTCATAATTTTAATTCAACAGGTGAGAAATTACGAAAATTTCAGAATAGTCAATTTTGCATCAACAAAAACGTCTTCTCTACAAATATTAGGAAAATAAAAATTATATAGTCTCATAGACTGTAGGGCTATTTTCCATAAGGCAGGAAGAGCTCAAACTCATGTATTTACACAATATAGCATGCGCACATGCATAACGTAAGTTCAGCCGTTGGATATTGATCTGTGAAAGAGTTTTAATGCTACTTCTCTATAAAGGATTTCAAATTCAATTCAAGTTGTGAAAGCAATTTTTATATGAACTATATTTTAACAACTAATAATCTTCATAGGTTGTCCTTAAGGATAGATTTGGTTAATACCATCATCATCTTCACTTTCACCATCATTTAAAAGCATTTCCATTTTCATTGCATCCTCTAGAATAAGAAACGGAAATCAACATTTTGAATAGCAACTGCAGATCAGCACTCACATTTACGTCAAAATGGGAACCGCCTTAGTGAACAGATCCGTACTGCGCAATTAATAGAAGAGGATCATAGCGCAGAAAAAATTTTAAGAAATATCAAAAATCAATGATGGATCGTGGCTCACCCATTTCGTTCTTCAGTTTACTCATTAGAATGTCCCTTTCTTGTCTCTGTCTACCTGAGAAAAACAACCCAAACTATGAATATATTGTTATACGATTCAAGCCTTTTCTTTGAAGTAGTTGTTTCAAAGGAGACGCAACGGCTATGGTGCACATAGGAGGTGATATAAGTCCCCGATCTTGAAGTCTTACGGAGATACCACACAGATATTCCCAACTGGTTCAAAAAACAGATGCTTCGATTCCAGTTCTATAATTTAATCTCATTTCATGAGCCTGATGAAAAGAGAGAAACAATCGCTTTCACACAGAATACTTGAAATACATCGAAGTTCTTTAATTAAAAACTCGTCGACGCATATTTTGCATAAAGAAAGATGGGTTGCAAAGTTGGTACGTTAGAACTAAATTAGTCGATTACTGGACAGACAGAGGGGAATAGCTGTTACGTTCTTACCATTCTCTTTATCGACGGAGTAACCTGGAAAAACAAAAAAAGAGTGATTGCTCCTTTTAAAGAAATATATTGAACAGTGAAGCCTGAAAATTCCTTTCAAAGCAAGTAAGAAACCCTTTAACGTAGTCTTTGAAAACTACAATCTAGAATATTCATAGATTTGCATCAAAAAACAATATATATATATATGTTGTATGTTTTAAGAATATATCACTATATGTTAACCAAAAACAATGCTCACTGAATTTGCTAAAAAAACAGAGCAAGTATCTCAAGCCAGTATATCTCTTGTTAATTTTATAATTTCATATAAAAAAGATCTTGTAAAAAATAGACTTCTTTACACAGTAACAGAAGAGTGTAAGACACAAAAGTTTGAATACTACAATAATAAATATGTCTTATCTATGAACAGATAAACATTGTCGTCTCAATACTTTACGTACGGTTCCACAAAAAAGGAACAAGAGGACCTACCTACTGCCGTACCAACAACAGCAAGAGAAACTATCAACAACAAAGTCTTCATGATGATTTATCTAAAGTATACGAACAGTTACAATTACAAATAATGTAATTAAAAGTAGTGATACTAGCCCTAATAATAGGTCTTTGCATCTTAAAACTTACCGTTTTTTTCCCAAAACCAGCAACAACTGTTTTGATTCTTGACATGCAGCACTTTATATACACTGTCACAAGTTCAGATATTACCAAATATAAGCAATATGTGACAATGACTTCCAAATTAAATTAATTCACCAGGGACTAAGAACGACTCAAACCAAATAAATCCTGTTTGGAGATTACAGTAATCTCTTTAATTTGTCACACTCCAGTAAATATATCTTTAAAATTCTTATATTACTTCCATCCTTTCGAAACCGGAACGTTTCCTTTAATTTTTGATTTCCAAACGTCATTATCAAATGGACAATAAAATTAATTCAATAGGGACTCAATGCAAATTATTCCAGTTTGGCAACTAACGTAATCTCTTTAATTTGTCACACTCTAGTAAATAAATCTTACAAATTCTAATATTACTTCCATCGTTTTGAAACCGGAACGTTTTCTTTAATTTTTATTTTCCGAACGTCATTATCAAATGGAAAATAAAATTAATTCAACAGGGACTCAATGCAAATTAATCCAGTTCGGCAATTACAGTAATCTCTTAAATTTGGCACACTCTAGTAAATATATCTTCCAAATGATACTGCCACCGTTTCGAAAATGGAATGTTTTGACGAATTTTTGTTTTCTCAAAGTTATTACTGAGTGGAATATAGAAAGTCGATGAACTTAAAGCATGAATTCCTTAAAATCTGTGACTACAATTGCCACTGTTTCCCACTTATCCTTCCCCAATGAGTATCAGTTACATTTAACTGCCTTTTTCTCTAATGATTAATATTGCATCGCCACAACGCGACCTCATCCGAGATAAACCCTTTCAATTTGCTGTGTATTTTTGTTAACCGTCTACTTGAATTTTGACTGAAAGGCAATTAAAATATCCTATTTTTAGCCTGGTATTTAAACATTACGTTTACATTCTGTCATGACATCCTATGCTGCCCTTGGCTACATAAGCAATTCCTCGTAGCAAATCTACAAGTGAATGTTTAAGCTACTAATTCTGATTATAGAAGTCATCTCATACCAAGGACCAAAATCTTAGGACTGAAAATTTTTGGATTTTTATATCCGTAAGAAAGAAACACATTAATTTGTATTTTGTAAATATTTCTACGATTTAATAGCATCGCCAAAATGATTTAACAATTGCCTGTTCAAATTCAAATCAAATACAAATTAAGAAACTGTGATTACATCAGACCTCTCTGTTAGGAATTAATTTCGCCTATAATGCACTGAATACAGCCACCTCTAAATTTGCGTTCTTACAAAATCCTTGGTCACGACAGCATCCTGCGCGCTATAAATCATTTTGAGTTCGAGATAGCGGGACTCAACTGTACATACCATTGAGGATATCTCCGAAAATCTTTTAATATTTTTAAATTATCTACTTATACGGCGTCGCTCGCCACCCATGTTCAGTATGCGTTCTGTCGCAGAATTTAACTTGTATTCAAGTACACGTTTAATAACAAAACATAGCGTTTATCTCGGATCAGGTCGTGTTGTGGCGATGCAGTATTAAACATTTTAGGAAATCACAGTTGTAGTAGTTGTTGCTTTGAAAGAGTTCATGCTTTAAATTCATCAACTTCATATGTTCCACTCAGTAATAACGTTGACAAAATAAAAGTTAATCAAACGGGTCGATTATGAAATAATGGAAGTAATATTAGGATTAGGAAGATGTATTTACTAGAGTGTGACATAGTAAAGAGATTACTGTTTATTCCTGCATTAAAAGGTCAGCGTACGTTTCAAAGTCAAAATTTTTTTATAAATTTTTTTGGACAGATGTAATCATTAGGTTATTATTACAAAAAATTTAAATTTATAGGGAAAAATATTGCTTTTTGAAAAAATTATGAGCATTTTTCATTATTCAACATTTCTAAGTTATGACAAGCTTTAATAGAATTCGCTATATACTCAAAAAGCGTTTAATTTAATTGGCAGCTCACTTTCTGAATTTATTAAAGGCTGTCATATTGTTGTGTATGTAATGATAAATAACCTTCACTGAGCTCCATCTTCCCAGCAAGTGACTTGTTTCTTTTATAACTTTGCACAGCGGTAGATGAAAGCCGGTTAACGAAAAGAGTGCCTGCGATTGGATAGAAAATTGCTGATTGGCTCAAAATCCGAGCATGTTTTCAACTATCCGATAGCGCAAAAGTATGGAAAAAACAAAAAAATTTTTCTCCTGATCAAAACCATGTATTAAGATTCGCGGGTACACATTGTTTCCTCTCATTATGAGGAAACAACACAACCAAAAAAACTTGCAAAAAAACTTTTTCTTAAGGACTTAGAGCTCAAAAAAGCACACAAACCTCCGTATGTATGTATGTATGTTCTTTATTTAACGTCGGTAAAATTTACAATAGCATTTTTATGCTTGAACACACAAAAAACTAATCAAAACCGACAAACAACAAAATAAAATAAATTAGCTTCAAATTAAGTAAAAACATATATATAAGGGAATAGAAATATTTACAATTTTGAATTATTTACAAAAATTTTTAAAATTTCATAGGTAAGAACATCATAGTAAGAGATAAATAACTTGTCACTACACTTCAAGTTTGTGTTTCTTTATCAGTTTTTTAAAAGTGGCTAGATCTTTGCATGTTTTCAGGCAGTAAGGTAGTTTGTTCCATACTTTAGGGGCTAATGAAATGAGGCTTTTGTTGCCAAAAGTAGTTGTGAAAACCGTTGGCGTAGCTAAGTTGTTTACGTTTTGAGCTCTGGTTGGTCGATTATTTACTTGAAGACGAAAGATTTCTTTCATATATGATGGACTAAGATCATTAATTGACTTAAAAATCTCAATACAAAGAAATTTCAACCTGTAATTGCTCATCAAAGTTCTGTTTGATTTATTTAGAAGTGTAACATACGAGCTGTCATAATTATTGTGGAGGAAAGCTAGTGCTCTTTTCTGAATTCGCTCTACATTTTCACAAGACTTCGCTGAAGAAAAATGCCAAATTAGAGGGCAATAGTTAAAATTTGCGTATATAAAACTATAAATTAAAACATTCCTGGCTTTAACGGACAAATTATTTTTAAATCTAAGAAGAGCATTAAGTTGTGCTGAAGCATTTTTGCAAAGGTGGCTGACATGCTTATCAAATTTTAATCTATTATCAAGATGCACACCTAATAGTTTAACGCTTGGCTGTGTCTGTGATACGTTTCCATCAATTTTAATAGTCACAGACTTCTCCGATATATTTTTTCCTATCACAATAGACTGAAATTTCTTAGGATTTGCAATCATATTATTGTTTTTCATCCAAGAAATTGCTGTTTCAACCTCTTGTTCCAATGTTTCTATAAGATTGGGTATCGAATTTGAAAAGCATGACAGACTGTTATCATCAGCATAATTGTGGACACTTACAAACTTACTTACAAAAAACAGAAAATCGTTTAAAAAAATATTAAAATTAATTGGTCCTAGGATTGATCCTTGAGGCACACCTGAGGCTAGAAGTTGGAAAACACTAAAAATTCCATTTATTTTTGTTGCTTGATGTCTATCAGTCAAGTATGAAAGAATATATTTCAGTGCTGAAATTTCAAAGCCATATGCATGTAGTTTAGCAATAATGAGGTCATGCGGGACGCAGTCAAAGGCTTTAGACAAGTCCATTAATACAGCCCCAACGACATAATTCCGATCTAGCTGTTTTTCCAATCTTCGAGAAGTCTCATTAAGACATGTTGTGTACTGTAATTTTTCCGATAAGCGGAGAGAAAGATTGATAACTTTCCATCGATGAATGAGTTAATTTGAGACTTGATAGATCCTTCATAGTATTTTGAGAAAACGTTTAAAACACTTATTGGTCTATAATTATCAATTTTTGTTTTATCAAGACCTCCTTTGTCTATTGGAGTAACTACTGCTTTTTTAGCGTTCTTTGGAAATTTCAAGCATCGACAACTACTGTTAATGGCATCTGTTAAAGGCTTTGCCAAAAAACATTTTGCTAATTTGACTAATTTTGTTGGAATATTGTCTGTTCCACAAGAGGTTTTGATGTTCATTTCATGAAATAGTTTTTCGGTATCTTTTAAAGTGATTTGTTGAAAAGAAAAGGTGTTTTCAGAATTCTTATTTTCAGACTTGATTTTGACAATACTTGGGTGTGCTTCAAACTTTTTAATGATATGATCAATTAAATCACCGTTGTTGTCGTATGAAAAGGAATTGAAAAATGATTTTGGTCTGTTGGTGAGAATAACATCAATTGATGTTTTGCTGTTCCTTACAAAACAAGTTTTTTGTTTTATCAGGTTGTGAAGGTTAAAACAATCACAAATATTACTTAATGAGACAAAACCTCTGCTATTAGGGTCATGAGTATCAATATTTATATCACCCATCACGATAACATTTTCAAACTTTGAGAATGCTCTATTCAAGGTTACTTCCAGTTCTTCAAAAAACAGTTTGAGATTGGAAGAATTGGGAGGTCTATAAATGCTTAATACTATCCATTTTTTATTTTTAATTACAAGCTCAGAGCAGAAAGCTTCATTAGTAACTATGTTAAAATCATAATTTTTTAGACTTTTGCATATAACACCTTTTTTAACGTATTCAATAAGTCCTCCACCATGTAGATTTCTATCATTCCTATGCCGAATTTCGTAGTTATTCATTTTTAGCTGCTCAGAAGTTATTGTGTCATCGATCTTTGTCTCTGCAATAACTAAGTAATCAGGGGAGGATGTTCGAACTACTTCTCGCAAATCTATAATCTTACTTTTAAGACTATTTATGTTCAGGTATGCAAATAATGGATTGAAATTATTTTTTTATTCGAAGGCTAGTAATGGACTCTAAAGAGCTTTTAACAGAATTTTGTGGTTCTGATTTTTCTATTTGATTGATTCCTGTATGACCATACTCAGTTTTTTTTCGCAACTCAAAAGGACCATTATGAGTGTTTTCCGAAACTAATCCCACACTGATTCGTAAATACTCGGCTGTAAAAAATCATTTAAACTATTTATAAAATTATTTGCTAGAATCCTCTTACCATCATTGTTTAGGTGAATGCCATCCTTCCATAAGTTGTTGTAAGATATTCGGTCGTTGTTTATGAAGATAAAATTTCGAAGTTTACATTTTTCATCAAGGATCTTGTTCAAGCGAGTGACAGTTAATTCATTAACGTTTCTGCTTCTAATGATGCTTGAAATAAAAACTTTTTTAACACCATATTGCACGCATTGATCACCAATTGATACTATTTCTTCAGCTAGATTATCAATATTACTGGACATATTTTGATTGGTAGAAAGCAAGTTATTTATTCCCACATGTATTATTACGACGTCAGGTTTGTCTTCTTCAAGTGTTGGTTTTGCATAATGATTTAAATTTGATACACTGGCTCCTGGGAAACATTTAAATCGAGCATGGCCGGACTTGATTAGGCTGTTAAATTCTCGTGTATGAATACCTTTGGGTATACTATCAGATAAGATTCGGATCTTATTTATGGAGTTTATGTTACGATCTTGAGAAAAATTTTGTCATACACCCTTGAAAACAAAAACAAATACAAAATTTGTTGCTCTATATGAATTTAATAAATATTTTTGCTTAAAATGTACTGGTAAAAAGAAATAACGGAAAAAGTTATGCAATGCATAAGTGAATAAAAGGTACGCTAAGCCCTTAAGTCTCTGTTAAATTAAATTTATTTGGCATCCATTGTGTAAGGGTATCAATATTATTGTTTGACCTTGAGAAAAATACGGTAACGTTTCCAGGAGATCGAGAATCATGACTCATCAAGTTTGTGATTAGAAAAGTACGTTTTGTTTTGTCCCTATCTTTACAACCAAGACAAAAACATTATTTGCCAACCTACTTTTGTTTAATTCATATATTTATTTATTTACTTCCTTATGAACCTATAAATAACACAGGTCTACCTGATAAAACTTCATAAATATTTTTAAACGGTAATAAAAAAGACATTTAATTTTAAAAGATAAAAACTCAATAAAACCTGAGATCTGTAAATTGAACAAACTTCAATTCTAGTGTTTATATTAAAAATTTTGTTCCAGTGTGTTCAGGCCCTTATTATCAGTTTGTTTACATTTTGGGTCATATCTACTTTGCTCTAGAATCCCTTTTTTGTATTCATAGCTCACACAATTAAGGCTCTATTTACTATTTAGACAGTATTTTCAAGTTTATATGCTAAGGCTCTATTTATTTTTATATTTGTATGTCAACTTTGCTTAAGGCCCTATTTACAATTTACATGTCCACTTTGCTTTTTTGGCCTTTAAATACCAGCTCTTAGGTTTGTCATTCAGTTGTCAACTTGATCTTGAGCAGTCAACATCAAATTTCAAGATGGCCTCTCAACTCAACTTTCAAATTTTCAAGTTTGATAACTAACTCATATCTCAAATAATTTTCAACTATCAAAATTTTTTCAATTCAACTTTCAACACTTTGGAGCCACACCCTCTTTTCAGACTCACATTCTGGCAAGCTGGTAAGCATCTGGACTTATAATATTTTTTACTTTTTGAACTTTTTTCAGACTTAGATTTTTTCAACTTAAACTTTTTCAATTATACTCACATGTACTTTTTATCATATATTTAATTTCCTTTTGTATTTTTCTTCATTCAGTTTGAATCCATCGAGATTACAAATATACGCCTCGAAATCAAATCATTTCTTGTGTGTGCTCCGAAACATTCAAACAGCAACCAACCATCACTGGATGCTACATGCGTAGATCAACAAGGACAACGGAGAGGATCAACTACGCAGTACTGGACTCAACTGGGGAACGGATCGGATTAACAGACAAGGATACGGACGGAAGAGAATCGGAGGAGCCAAACGGAAGAGGACTAGCTGAGAGAATACCGGAGGAGCAGATCAACAGAGCTGACGAAAACGTACACGAGGACACAATTGAGAACGAAGACGGTGTAGACGAAATTTCCACGCTTGTTGAGAACTGGAGACTTGACGAAACAGAGGAAGAGATCAAGATGGAGAGCCAACGATTGAAGATACTCATCATCCAACAAGACATTGCCTCTAGAAACGTCGAAGACATCATCATGGAAAACGATCTTGAGGACATGACACTTGATGAAGTCGAAACAGTGACCATGAAGATTGAGGAATTGAGGACCAAATTCAGAACGGCTCATGCAGAAATCGAACTCAATTTACCCCATGAAGAGTACGAGCAGAAGTTTGTTAAACTCCACGAACAAATGATTTCCGTGATCAGAGAATTCATGATCAAAATCAAATTAAGACGGAAGGAACTGCGCAAGGAGCAACTTGATAAACAAACTCGCCTCAACCGATTATCACTCACATCACAATCATTCCTGATGAAAGAGGTCAAAAACGCTATGAAGCCTCTTACTCAGAAGTTCAGTCAGAAACCCACAACCTTCACTTTCGACGAACTGATTCTTGCGAAAAAGGACCTTCAAGCTGATTTACAAGCGGTGAATGCCATATCCAAGCAGATGAAGGACATCCTGACGATGAAGAACGAAGAACCGGACAGTGAAGCCATCAAAACCATCAACGACAGCTATGACAAACTCGTTACTCTCAAACAAACTTATTCAGACAGTCTCCAAAATGAAATAAAGGAGAAGGAGATCGTTAAGCAGCAAAGCTTCGAAGCAACCAAACTCAACATCAAGCTGTCGAAATTCAAGGGCTACGACTCTTCAAGTGACATTTATACGTTCATAAGTGACTTTAACAAACTCTATATAAAGTCCACACCAACAGCCCTTCTACCAGACCTTCTCAAGAACAATTTCCTTGAAGGTCCGGCCCTCACGCTTGTTAAGGGGGTCGACACCATTGAGGAGATATGGCGTCGTTTAAAAGCGTCGTATGGTGATGCCAAGCTGCTGCTCACAAAGAAACTGTCCCAGTTAAGTCAGACGAGCAAAATCTGGAAGACAAGGGATCCAGAGAAGCAGATTGAGACGTTGAGCAAGATTCTGAACCTTATGAGAGACTTACAGAAGTTAGCTGCAGATCACAGCATCCAAAATCGCCTATATTACAGTGACGCTATCGAAAAGGTTTACGCACTCCTGGACGATGTACGCATCACAAGGTGGTTTGCTTTGCTTGACGAAAAAGAGCTGAGCGAGCCCGAAGCATGGAAAGAACTCATTAAATTCCTGGAGAAAGAGCTTTCAGTACAACAGAAGAAGCTCCTTCACTGCTCATCCCACGACAAATCTTCATCACAACACTCACGAAGTCAACACGGTGCCCATCCTGCAGAAGTTCATCAAGATCAACCGTACATCCAAGAAAAATGCTTCATCTGCGGGGAGACGGGTCACGTCAAAACAAATGGCCCAAATCGATCAAAGTTGATACAATACTTCTCATGTCAATTCTTCGCAGGCATGACACCTGCGGAACGCCTCAGCACACTCAAGAAGAAGGGACTTTGCAGTCAGTGTCTATACCCTGGTGCCAAGTACTCACAAGAGAAACACAAAGAAGGTCGGTGCCAGAGAACCTTCACCTGCCCTCACCCATCACATGACGGTCACGGATGCCGAAAGCATGTTCTAGTCTGTCAGGAGCATGCAACGTCACAAGAAAACCAACGGATTCTCCAAAATTTCAAGGACAGATGCATCCTACGCCCTCAACATGCAGACCTTCCAGCATTCGCAAAGGATATCAAACTGTCGTTCTACGCTGAAGTTCAATCACACAAAGCTTCAACAAGCAAGATCAAGCCTTCAAACTCCAACCCAGCTGAGGAGCCAGTTATTGAAGATAACGCAGTCTACATCCTGCAAACAATCTACGTCAATCAACGCAGATGTACGATCTTCTTTGACCTTGGATGCAGTAACATGATAATTTCAGAGCGAGCAATCAGCTACTTTGGTGACCGAGCAACTCTTGAGTTTAAAGGAGATGTGTCGATTGGCGGAATCGGCGAGATGAAGACCACAAGTCGAGGGATCTACAGCATACGTCTACCCCTCACCAATGGTCGTGACGCTCACCTCTCCGGGGTTTGTCTGCCTCGAATCACAGCAACCTTCCCGGTCTATCCACTCAATGAAGTTCAAAAGGACATACACCTTGCCTACAGTCAACTTGGTAAAGATCCTGCAAGTCTACCCATGTTACCACCTGCAATCGGAGGAGACGTTGATGTAATGCTTGGGATCAAGTATTTACGTTACCATCCCAAGGAGATTTTTCAGATGCCATCTGGATTGACCATTTATGAATCACCGTTCAACAACGCAGATGGTGGAAGAGGTGTCGTTGGGGGTCCCCACCATGTGTTCAACAACATTTCGAAGCATCATTACAGCAGTCAAGCAATGCAGTCATTCTTGGCTAACCAACAGCAAATGTTCAATGCAGGGATCCTCGCCAATCCTGACGTCGCACTACTTCACATCAAAGTCGATAAAGACCACAACCAAGACCTTCTGTATCATCAACCAGAAGAAGCCAGCACAGCATTACTGTCACGAAACCAGAAAATTTTCGAAGACGTTGAAGCAGCTGGAAGCAACATTGATTACAGATGTGTCAATTGCAGAGACTGTAAAACCTGCAAGGAGAACGAATCCACCGAGTCCATTAGCATCAAGGAGGAAGTGGAACAAGACCTTATCAACAAATCTGTAACCATCGACATCAACAAGAGACAGTGCTACGCAGATCTCCCACTTCTTCACAATCCAGAAGTAAAGCTCGCCAACAACAAACAGAAAGCCCTGAAAGTATATCATCAGCAGCTAAAGAAACTCGACAAAGAACCCAAGGACAAAGAAGATGTGATTGCCTCGGAGAAGAAGATGCAATCTTTGGGATTTGTTGCCTACGTTGAAAGCCTCAGCCATCAACAACAACTGATGCTTCAGAACAGCAAGGTGCAAAATTTCATACCATGGAGAGCTGTGTGGAACACCAACTCTCTCTCAACCCCATGTCGCGTAGTCTTTGACGCATCACAACCAACAAGTTCCGGGTACAGCCTCAATGACATTCTCGCGAAGGGAACAAACAACATGAATCGTCTCGTAGAAATACTCATTCGTTGGACCTCACATCACACAGCCTTTCACACGGATGTGAGGAAAATGTATAATTCCGTCAAGTTGAACGAACATCACTGGTGCCTGCAGCGATATATATGGCAAGACGAATTGGACAAATCAAAGTTGCCCAAGGAGAAAGTGATCATGACTCTAATCTATGGGGTCAAGTCATCAGGAAACCAATCAGAAAGAGCATTGAGACAAACTGCCCAAATGTCAAAAGAAGATACACCAAAAGCAACTGAGGTAGTTGAAAACGACACTTTCGTTGATGATGTCCTGAGTGGTGATGAAACACCTGAAGCTGCCATCCAACTTGCCGAAGACTTGGAAGTTGCAATCAACAAAGGTGGATTTGCGCTCAAAGGAGTAACGTTCTCACATCAACCGCCGAGTCCAGACCTTTCTGCAGATGGCAAAAGCATAAACGTAGCTGGGATGAAATGGTACCCCGAAGAAGACACAATCTCGTTGGACATCAGTGAATTGAATTTCGCTAAGAAAATTAGAGGGAAGAAACCTACAACCATCAACACAGTACCTGCCAACTTGACCCGTCGCCAATGTGTATCAAAGGTTGCTGAGTTGTATGATATCACAGGCAAAATCACACCTCTTACCGCAGCCATGAAGTTGGACTTGCATCAACTCGTCGACAGAGGTTTAGATTGGGACGACAGAATTCCCGATGACCTCCGACCTGTTTGGGATTCGCACTTTGCAATGATGGAGGAAATCCCGACAATCAGATTTCATCGTGCAATCGTACCTGAAGATGCAGTTGATCTCAAAATCACAACAATCGACGCAGGAGATGCATCAAAAGACATCGCTTGTGTTGCAATCTATGCCAGGTTTAAACGAAAATCTGGAAACTTCTCATGTCAACTGGTTTTCTCCAGATCTCGACTTGTACCAAATGGATCAACACAACCTCGAGCAGAGCTACTGGCGGCAACCCTCAACACTCACACTGGCGAAGTTGTCAGGCGGTCGTTCAAAAAGCATCACCAATCATCACTCAAATTAACCGATAGCCAAATTGTTCTGTTCTGGATCAACGGAAGCGACAAACAACTCAAACCATGGGTCCGGAACAGAGTTCTTGAGATACACAGATTCACCAAGCCGTCAGACTGGAAGTTTGTCAGGAGCCAAGAGATGATAGCTGACATCGGAACCCGAAGAGGTGCTACCCTCCAGGATGTTGGTCAAAATTCTCCGTGGTATAATGGCCTTCCATGGATGCGTGAGACCAAAGACAAGTTTCCTGTAACAAGCGTTGACAAGATCAAGCTGAACCAAGAAGATATCACGTTCGTCAACAAAGAAAGAATCCTTCCACAATTCGAACAAGCACCAAACAAATGTCCTGTGGAAAAACCATTAGCCCATCTATCCTCAATCACGGAAAGACACAAATTTTCTCAATATCTCCTCGACCCGAACAGATTCGATTGGGCAAAGATCATTCGAATAATGGGACTCGTCATCAAATTTGTCAATAATCTGAAAAATCGCCTGAAAAGATCGTCAAAATCAAACCTGACAACTCAAACCATCAGTCAAGCTGAGAAATACTTCTTCACGAAAGCAACTGAAGAGGTTAAAGTGTTCACACCAGAGAAGAAGTACAACAAGATCAGCAAATGTAAAGATGGAATCCTCTACTACGTTGGAAGAATACTGCCGTCTAACGAAGTCACTGCTACCGGAAGACTAACCGAAGCCATGATCGACCTGTCAGCTTCCATGTTCTTCGTGCCCATTATCGACAGGTACTCACCAATAGCATTCAGTATCGTCAATCACATCCATTGGAAACATCCGGTTGCAAAACATGCCGGTGTCGAAACTGTGTACAGATATGTCTTACAAGTCGCCTACATCATCGACGGCAAAGAATTGGTGAAATTGATGAGAAAACGCTGTGAGCGATGTCGATACATCACAAAGAAGACTGTGGAAGTGGAAATGGGTCCAGTCTCAAGGCACAATTTCAACATAGCACCACCATTTTACTCGACTCAAGTAGATTTGTGTGGACCACTGAGCGCCTACTCAAATTTTCACAAGCGAACTACCGTTAAAATATGGCTTGTGATATTCTGCTGTACAACTACATCAGCAACAAAAATCAATGTTATGGATGATTACAGCACGCCATCTTTCATCCTATCATTCACAAGATTTGCAAGTCACGTTGGTTACCCGAAATACTTGCTCCCTGATGAAGGAAGTCAACTTGTTAAGGGATGTGAAACCATGCGTCTTGACTTCACCGACATTCAGAACCATCTCTTCTGCCAAGCCCAAGTGCAATTTGATGTTTGTCCTGTCGCTGGTCATCACATGCATGGGAAAGTGGAGCGGAAGATCCGAGAAGTTCGAAAATCCATCACTACAAATTTCCACAACGAAAGATTGTCAGTTCTCCAGTGGGAGACAGTTGCTGCCCAAATCGCAAACACGATCAATGATATGCCGATAGCAGTCAACAGCCACACAGAATTCGAAGTTGCAGATGTTCTTACACCGAACCGCCTTTTGATGGGACGAAACAACAACCGAAGTCCTGCATTTCCAGTCAAGATGACAACCAACACTGACAAGTTTGCTAAACTTAACCAGAGGATATTCGATGCCTGGTTTGAAGTCTGGCTTACTGTCCATGTTCCCAACCTGATGCATCGCCCGAAATGGTTCCACAACGATCGTGACATGAAAGTTGGGGATGTCGTTCTGTTCACGAAACGAGACGGTCCGATAGCAAACGTGTATCAATTCGGAAAGGTGAAACAGTTGGAATACAGTACTGACGGGAAGATTCGAAAAGTTCTGGTCGAGTATCGAAATCACAATGAAAGTGTGAATCGTGTCACACATCGAGCAGTCCGTAGTCTTGTAATGATTCACCCCGTGGACGAATTGAGTGTTTGGGAAGAATTTTCAATGTTGGAAAACGAACAATGAACAAAATTTTGAATTTTCTGCTGGGGGAATGTAAATTGAACAAACTTCAATTCTAGTGTTTATATTAAAAATTTTGTTCCAGTGTGTTCAGGCCCTTATTATCAGTTTGTTTACATTTTGGGTCATATCTACTTTGCTCTAGAATCCCTTTTTTGTATTCATAGCTCACACAATTAAGGCTCTATTTACTATTTAGACAGTATTTTCAAGTTTATATGCTAAGGCTCTATTTATTTTTATATTTGTATGTCAACTTTGCTTAAGGCCCTATTTACAATTTACATGTCCACTTTGCTTTTTTGGCCTTTAAATACCAGCTCTTAGGTTTGTCATTCAGTTGTCAACTTGATCTTGAGCAGTCAACATCAAATTTCAAGATGGCCTCTCAACTCAACTTTCAAATTTTCAAGTTTGATAACTAACTCATATCTCAAATAATTTTCAACTATCAAAATTTTTTCAATTCAACTTTCAACACTTTGGAGCCACACCCTCTTTTCAGACTCACATTCTGGCAAGCTGGTAAGCATCTGGACTTATAATATTTTTTACTTTTTGAACTTTTTTCAGACTTAGATTTTTTCAACTTAAACTTTTTCAATTATACTCACATGTACTTTTTATCATATATTTAATTTCCTTTTGTATTTTTCTTCATTCAGTTTGAATCCATCGAGATTACAAATATACGCCTCGAAATCAAATCATTTCTTGTGTGTGCTCCGAAACAAGATCCAACACAGTTCCTTTCGATAATTATTATGATTATCAAATCTGACAAGGGGTGGTATGGGATCTAAATATAAAATTAAACATAAAATCCACTTTTGTGCTGTTTTCCATCCACAACTTTAAACATAAAGTCTGTTACAATCTTTTTTGGTACCAAAAAAATTACTTTGCACACTTAATTCAAATGTGTACAAAAATATTTTCATGAGAACAAAACATGATATTTAAGTCTTTAAAAGGAGGTTAAGGCTTAAGAGTACTTTGGGAAGGATCTCACAACTAAACCAAAACCTAGCTGAAAAAAGGCTAGGTTAATTTCCGTGTTTGAAAGTTATTTTTCAATGAAATGAAATGCATAATAAAGAACACAAGAGCCGTTGGGTTCGTGTTTGCACGTACTTAACTCGTTTCCAAAGAATAAAAACGTTCAGACTGCGTTATGCAGAATGTTAGCTTTTTTCAATGCCAAATCAATCATGTTTTTTAGGCACAGGGAAACTTCCTGTAAGACACACATAAGATGGAAACATCTTTGTAACAGACACGCTATTCCAAGGCACTACTAACCCAACGTATACCGTAGGGCTCCCTTGGATAGGTAATCTTCCATTCCCGCACTGTACGCTCAACCGACCATAGTTTGCTTTCTTCTTCCCAGGCTAATGGTGTATAGAATCGTTTTGCTGGTAGGAATGATTTTTTCTTAAAGTAGAATACCATGTAAATTAAGTGTCCGGTTTCTTATCATTGAACATAACAGTACATGTCATTTTTTCACCTCAGAATTTATCTTTGCCCACCATTCCTCATTAGCATCTAATTTGCTAAATTAATTAAAGGACCTAAAGGAATTCATCGCGATGATAAGAGCCCTACTGGAGCATAATTTTTTAAAGGTAGAACTAAGTTGCAACATTTTCGTGCCTTATTGCAACGTATCTCCTTAAACGTGTTGTAGTAACACTACGCCACACTATTGGTGCAAACCCTTTTTCTGGGAAAAAAAACTATGGACGAAACATTTTATGAAAATACCAGCTTAAAAACAAATTTTTCAAAGAAATCCCCCCTTAGCACTTCTTGTTTCTCTATTCCTAATGTTCTTCTTTTGATTTGACATGCTGAGCACTGCCTTTATTATGAATCACATCAATTTTCTCATTTAACCTAACAAAGGAACATTTAAATCGTCTCTTGTTTACCTTGAAATAGTACACCTTTTATGCCTGTCTTATTTTCTAAGTTTCATTTTCGTAACCTGTCTGTTCAATTGACTTCCGATTCAAGTTTCAAAATTCTGGTTTCCATAAAAATGATGCAATGGCAGTATCAAATTTTCAAAGTCTCGTGGGATTCAATGCCATCTAAAATTACAATACTTCCACCAAAAAATGTCCTGATTGAACCGCGCAACCTATTGCAAAAAGATTAAACCACGTATTTGCTATTGTCATTTGTTTAGACCAACTCAATTGACTTTACCAAACCTGTTATTATGTTAAATGTTCCTTGAATAACTTTGTACTTTACTTAATGCAATGTCACACATTAAAGTGAGTTACTAGATGATTTTATGAAGAATATCCCGATTAGTGTACCTCTGAAAACCAATAACTCCCAAACCAAACCATAACCCTAAACACAAACTCTTACCTTCCTCCTATTGTTGTTCGTCGGGAAAATGTTCAGTTGTGAAATTCTTGATAAGACTATACTTAAATGGAATTGAAAATGACAAATTTCACCTGTCCCAAGGAGTTAGACAAGGTTCGATCTTAGCCCCTTTCTTATATAATTTGTACACCGAGGATCTTATACAAAGAATTCACAACCTAAACTTTGGAACACTGTTACCAGGAAAGATAAACACATCGATCACTGCCTTCGTGGATGACCTCATACTCATGAGTGCCAAATTATATCAACATAAAAATGTGGATAACAAATTCGTCGAATTTGGAAAGGAATACTCTATAAAATTCAAGGGACTAAAAAGGGACTTAAAACTTTTTAGTGTCAGGTAAATGTCCATTAAGAAACCCACATCTTTATTGGGCGATTTTAAAGTAGAACCACAAAAGGAATTGAAACATCTTGGGTTTAGGTGGGATATAAGATCGAAGAACAAGAGATTGACATGGAGAAAATACAGAGAAACAAGATTATCAGAATTATGGGCTATAACATCCTCGTTAGTGTCAAGTGGAGTCAGATGGAATCATCCCAACACAACCTCGACCATTTTCAAATCGATTATTGTTCCGTAGGTTCTTTATGGTATCGAGATTATGGATGTCGACAGGTGCTTTGAAACCCTGATAAATAAAGAATAAAGAAACTCGTTGAAATCACTTTGGGGAATATAGAAACATGCTAAGAATGATTTACATAAATGTTTCTGAACTTTCTTCAGCATCTAATGAGAAACGTGACAACTCCAAAGTATCTACTAACACTTCTGACAATGGAAAATAAAAAATTTTCAACGCTGCAACAGACATTTAACATAGTTGTTGGAAAATCTTGTACAAGTCTTGCTACGGGTGACGAATTGAGTTGTGATATAACAGCAATAGAGGAGGCTCTCTCGGGATGGTGTTCTAGGGATCGATCACAACTTAAGACTATGCTGGAATCAAACATTCGGAGATGATATAGTCTCGGGTGTCTTTTTGGTTCGGTATGGGCTTGAGCTGTATGGTGGGCTATGGATCGTGTTTCCGGAGGGGTTCCCCTATGTCTCGCATAAATTATATTTTTCAACTGCAAAGAATTTCTTATCCTTACCATAACTTGATATCATCTGACTCAGGCTAGTTCGCTTTGATGGTCAGTATACTTTTTCTACACTTTTCATATTTCCACATTTCGCTACTTACTATTTTATTAGTTATTTCTTTATTTAGTTAGTTAGTTAGTTATTCTAAGCTGTACACTTTAAGGTCAAAAACGAAAACATTCATATTTATTATGGTAGCAGCGGTAGCGAATACCGTATTAAAACACCCGCGGCGTCCTACTACTACTCCTCCTCCTCCTACTCCGGCCGTAATGGCTATTAGTCTACGATCCGAAGACATCAGTTTCGAGACTCGCGCTTTTTAATAGATTAATTTTGCTGACAGAAATCAGTATTTCAAAAAATGCTAAAAAGAATACGGCTTTGGAACTGTTAAGCAAAATGAAATTGTTATTAGAATAAGAATTCGTACAATATATACTTTACTACATTTTTATTGTATATTTTTATTTTAATGTATGTAATATTTCCATAACAACAAAAATAAAATGGTGTCTATTTTATAACATCGCCTAATGTTTCGAGGAGACCCGTATGAAAGATAGATCGAAGTTTCACCTTCGTGTTGTGTGGGTTGTTGCATGATAAGATAATTTTAAATAAAATAATCCTGTATTTTTCAATTGTTATAATTCCATCCTTTCGTTTCCTTTTCAGGTTCCGATTCTCTATTATACAATCTTGTCACTGATAGGGTCTGCGGCATTTCCGATTCTCTATCATACCATTGTGTCATTGATAGGGTCTGCGGCAGCAGTCGATGCACTGCTTGGTTAATGTACCACAACTGAAAAAATTAAAAACTATACCACCAATTATACAATTGGTTATAATAACTCTGTCAATACTTTTATTTGAAAAAAATTACTTCGTTACTGATATGTCAGTTTTGAAAGCCATACAAGGGTCTTTTCATCAAGGACATCAAATGTTTGGTGAATCTGCTGGTCAACAGTGCACATGCTGTTCTCTAATGTCAGTTGCATTTACTCATGTGAAAAGCCCGGGGCATTGGACATCATATGATTTGGATTTTATTATTAAAACGGTGGATGAAATCTACGAGTTCTCGATAAAAATACCTATTTGATGATAGCTGAACTTCCAAAAACTTTATCTCTACTTGATTCGTCTATTGATATTTGTTATGCTGATGAAAAAATTGGTTTCATAAATGGCACCAGCAAAACTGGTGTGCCATTTGAGCAAAATATCCCTTCTTATTGTGATGGAGTACTGATCTTATTGAAAGGTATATGCTTCAGTGTATTGTGGACTCAAAACTGGTAGTTTCTATTTGATTCCTATAGTAGAAATGCTCAAGGGAGGTCATGTTCAAATGGACTTTCAATTTTGATGAAATTTAAGACTAAGAATTCACTAGAGATGTTTGTTATTGAAAACTACTTACAAAGAAGTGATGAAAATGTACAGTTTGAAATTCATTATCTCACAGTATCAAAAACTGACCCCTCACTCAGTGTATATGCAAATTATCGAAAGTTAAGAAAGAATACTATTGAGAAAGAAAGTTGTCGAGAAAGAAAGTCTACCAATTTAGAAAAACAAAAGTGTAGAATGCGAAATTCTTCTGAGAGTGCAAAAGAAAAATGCCGTAAACGTAAATCAACAAAAATTGAAAAGCAAAAATGCTGTTATCGCAAAGCAGCTGAAGTTGAAAAAGTAAAATGTCGAGAAAGAAAAGCAAATGATATTGAAAAAGAAAAGTGTCGACAAAGAAATGCAACTGACATTGCAAAAGAAAAGTGTCGTAAACGCAAGGCAACTGAAGATGCTAAGGACAAAAGCTGTAAAAGAAAGCGAATTGCCAAACACTTTATATCAGATCGTATTTTGGTCTTCAAAAGAGCAATACAAGAAGGGCGTTACTTTATTTGTGTTGATTGCAACCGCTGCTTATATAAAAGAACAGTGAAGAATTTTGATGAAACTTTATACGAATTTGAGTTCCATCATTTATTCACATTTGTTGAAAGTTTTGATGCACTACATTTGTTTTACATGTGACAAATATCTTAAAAAGAAACAAGTTCCATAACAGGCTGTTAAAAATAGATTGGAGCTTGATGAAATTCCAAAAGAAATTTTGTGTCTCAATCACCATGAGAAAATTTTAATTGCCAAACGTATGTTATTTAAGAAAATTGTAGTCATACATGGTAAAGGTGAACAACCAAAGATCAAAGGTGCTATTTGTAATGTCCCTGTATGTGCTGATACAGTCAGTGAGTGTCTTCCACTCCCAGATAACATCAATGGTGTGATACCAGTGAAACTTAAGCGAAAACTTGCATTCAAAGGCCATATTCATTTTGAAGGTGTTGACCCTGAGCGTGTGAAAAATACACTGCAGTATTTGAAGACCAACAATCCATTCTACTCAAATATTTTAATAAGGATTGATAACATAAACAAAGAATTGTTATCATTAACAGATATTGATGCAAATGTAGAGCAAGATGTATTTCCTATTGATATTGAAGATTCGGAAGAGGAAAATCCCCTGAATAATGATCGAATAAATAGTGATGAAATGGTAATTATTCCTAATATCTACAGTGAGAATGAAAACCTTTTGAATATTGCACCAGGAGAAAACAAAATACCGGAGTCAATTTTTGATGATGATTTCTGTGAAGAGCAAGCGTTCCCTTATCTAGTACCTAAAGGAAAATTTGGGTACAAAGTTCTTAGATCTGTTCAGTTGTCTCCAGTGAAGTATTTTAACCAGTCACTGCTTAATTACTCACAAAGATTCTCCTCCAATGCAGATTTTATATTTTTCGGACACTACGTTGTTCAACAGATAAATCTTTACAATCAAATGAATATCGCCACATCCAAAGTTAGTGTAACCTTAAATGCTGGACAGTTGCAAAATAACTATAAAGAGACAATTCGTTCTTTTATTTCAGAAGACAAAGGTTTTACATTCATGAAATCTGTCAAAGGCAGCCCTGCATACTGGAAGAACTTCTTGTATGATGTATTAGCAATGGTTAAACAGCTAGGTCTACCTACATTTTTTGTCACTTTATCATGTGCTGATTTGAAATGGGCTGAATTGATATGAATTATTGATAAACTAAATTGTTTTGGTACACACGGGGAATTGAACTACTTTGAAAAATGCAAAAGATTAAATGCCAACCCTGTTCTTACTGCCAGGCATTTTCAATTTCGAGTGGAAACCTTCTTCAAAGAATTTATTTTGCATAAAGACGGTCCATTAGGAAAAGTAGAACTTTACGTCATTAAAGTAGAATTTCAATTTCGAGGCTCCCCACATGTTCATTCATTTGTTTGGGTGAAAGATCCACCTGTACTGACACTCGAAACTAAAGATACGTATTTAGAATTCATTGATCCTATTGTCAGGGCAGATTTGCCCGATGAACTAAATGAACCTCATTGATATGAACTAGTTAGTCAATATCAAATTCACAAGCACTCAAAATACTGCCGAAAGTATAAGAATGTTCCATGCAGATTTCATTATGGCCGATTTTTCACTGATAGAACAATTTGCGCTGAACCGTTAGAGGGATCATTACCTGACACTGATAAATTCGGAATCTTATCGTAGCAAGCAAAGACTTTGAAACAAGTGAAAAATTACATTGATGAATATTTAGACCCTCACAAACATTCCTATGTAAGTGACTTATCCATTTCAGAAATTTTGAATTCCCTTGACATAAATGAAGAAGATTATTATCGCATGCTTTCCATTTTTTCTGGGGAAGATTTTGAAATTCACTTACGGCGACTACCAAACTCTTGCTTTGTTAATAATTATTTTGCGATGGGATTAGAGGCGTGGGAAGCTAATATAGATATCCAACCAGTTTTTTACTATTACAAGGCTGTTTCGTATATGTGCTCCTATTTTTCAAAAGCTGAAACGGATTCATCTGTTGCAATGAAAAAGGCTGTAGAAGAAAGCGAAAACTTGAATTTTAGGGATAAAATGAAGAAATTAGCTATTGCATTTTTATCTCACAGACAATGGTCTTTGCAAGAGGCAGTTTACCAACTTATGCCGGAGTTATGGTTGAGAGAAACATTTCCTGTGGTTACCTTTGCAAATAGTAATTTGCCTGACAAAAGACATAGAATTTGCAAAAGTGAACAGGAGCTAAGTGAGCTACCAGAAGATAGCACAAACACATTCAAACGTTACAATTTGGACTGTTACATGGAAAGACCAGATAAGAATTTCAAAGGTGGTAAATACGGTGTTCTCGATCCTTATTTCTATGCTGAATTATTAGCTTTTTATGTATTAGACACAAAACCCATGTTTGATGAAAATGATTCTCAACCAGAAGTACTTCATGATGATTCCGGTGAAGTACCATGCAATTTCCCAAAATCGATACCGCTCATGTCATCCAAAGAGAAAATGAAATGTCGTGGTGTTAGAAAAGTTATTAGGTATGATACTCCAAACCGTGTTACTCAGCCTAAAGCATATACCCACCACTTACTACTTTTATTTTACCCTTTTCGTAATGAAAGTGAGCTTCTATGTTGTGAAACTAAGAACTGCACTGCTAAGGTAAATCAGACACACGTTTTAGAGATTGTAACCCAAAACAAACTCCGGTATGAACCTTGGGGTGACCTAGTTGATGCAGTTTTAATGAATCACACTTTAAGACCAAGAACTGATGCCTTTGCTTAGTTGAAAATGCATCTGTTGAAGAAGAAGATGAGACTAATTCAGATGAAGTCATAGATTTTCAGATCCAAAATGATAGCTATCCTAGTAATTTGAATTCATCTAATGCAGGGCTGATGAAGAAATCAACCATTTAATTTCAACGCTTAATAATAAACATCGAGAAGTTTTTAATATTGTTAATTCATGGGCCAGACGCAAAGTAGTATGTAATTTCTGTAAAGATATCAATGAGGTAGAACCCTTTGCAGTTGTTTATAACTGGTGGTGCTGGTACTAGTAAATCACATCTAATAAAAACTGTAGCTGCAATGCTTATGAAAACTTTGAACTACCGTTCATTGAATCCAGAAAAACCAAAAGTTTTTATGCTAGCGCCAACAGGAGTTGCTGCCGTTCAAGTGGCTGGAAATACAATTCATTCTGCACTTGGAATACCTGTTGATTGTAGAGGCTTACAAGTTCCAAAACTTCCAGATAAAAAGAGATGCTCATTGCGGCTGAAATTAGAGGAGCTTAAGGTAATAATTATAGATGTAATCACACGGTTTGGTGTTTTAACAAAAACGGCGCCTCATATGACAGTGCAATTACACTGTAATCTCACTTGTGAAATTACAAGCGATCATGAAACTTTTCAAACAATCCAATCTTTTGTTTCAAAACATTCGAATATTTTGTTTCAAAACATTCGAATCTTTTGTTTCAAAACATTCGAATCTTTTGTTTACTTCATTTCGAATTACCATAACATTCGATAAAATAAGCTTCAGGAAACAATTGCTCTTCGTGTAACAAACAACAAAATGTCTGCGAGGTTTTAAGCTTAAGTGTGATTAGCATGTAATCGCACTGTCCAGAAATAACGAATACAAATTTATCCTTAATTGCACTCGACAACGTGCGATTACATATACAAATATCTATGGTAGCCAATAAAGTATTATTAAATATTCATCAGAGGTTATTAAATATTTTTGGCTACTCAGGAAATTCCATGAAACCTTTTCCTGGCCTAACAATTATTGTTGTTGGAGATTTGTATCAGCTCACGCCTGTGATGCAGCGTCCTGTGTTTGCTGATTATCACAATGAAATGTATAACATCTATCATCTGTGGAGGTGTTCAAAATGTGTGAGCTTGCAGAAGTAATGCGCCAACGTGGGGATAACACTCTTATTGACCTTTTGAACAATGTTCGGATAGGAAGGATCACTTCCGACGATGAAGAAATCTTGCAATCAAGATTCATATCAAAGGAAAATGAGAACTACCCTAATGAAGTCCTTCATATATTGCTGAAAGTGAACCAGCCAGGCAACATAATCATGTAATGCTAGAACAACTTGACTATACTCTTTTTACTGTAAAAGCTGTAGACCAAGCACCTAAGGGGGTTCCAAGTCACATATATGACAGAATATTGACTCTAAATCAAAGTCAAAGGAATGGCCTAAATTTCGAATTGAAAATTAAAGTTGGTGCAAGAGTGATGTTAACATCGAATTTAGATGTGTGTGATAAATAGATCAATGGCCAAATTGGTGCGATTAAGCAATTCTGTAAAAGATTTGATGATTTAAAAGCTGGTCATTTAAAAAAGATTGCCGACGCCTTTGCTAGACAAATCGATGCAGTTCCTATTGAACGTATAACAGACATAAAAACCAGCCCTAAAAAAGAAGCATCACCAATAGTAAAGAGGACACAATTCCCTCTATCTTTAGCATGGGCATGCACAGTGCACAAGGTCCAAGGATTAAGTTTGAACCAAGTTGTAATCAGTTTTGATTTACTAAAACAAAAGGCATTTAACCATGGTCAAATTTACGTTGCTCTTAGTCGAGTTACTTCCTTAGAAAGGTTATTTTTAACTGGGGATTTCAAAAAATCAGCAATATCAGCTGACCCACGAACTAGTAGAGAATATGAGTATTTAAGGGAGAATCAAGACCTTGGAAGGGAACCTGGTAACACTGATGATGATTCATTATCGTTAATTATATGTAACGTAAGGTCACTCAAAAAACATCTAGGTGACATAAAGGCAGATGCACATTTTATGAGAAGTGATATAATGCTTTTAACAGAAACACAAAGGACAAATGATGATAAAGTCTTATTAGAAAGATATACAGGATTGCATAACAACAACCCCCACAAATATTCAAGTCTGGCTTGTCTTTTTGGTTGTGACCTCGGAATAATTGAAGCGTCTTGTTGCGAAGGACTTTATCGGTTCTTTATAGAAAATGAGAGTTTTAGAATATTGCTTCTGTACAGGAGAAATGACACGGCTATGACAGATTTTCATGAACTTTTGGAATATGTAACCGCAGCTTATGAAATAGACATTCTAACTGGAGACTTAAATGTCAATCCAAATGACCATATAAGATCTATATTAGAAGGCTACGATCAACTCGTATTAGAACCAACACATATAGGTGACGCTATACTTGATCATCTGTACATCAAAAAAGCTTTCGTCCTAAATTATAATTTTGCCGTTTCTGTTCACCACGTTCATTTTCCTGACCATGCTTCCATCAAAGTTTCCCTGGAGAAAGTAATCAAAGAATGACTCTCTGAAAGTCATTTGATTTTTTTGTGCAAGTGGGACTTGGAGGTTGTGCTTTGGTACGATTACACAGGCTAACAGCATTAACTTTCATGACACAGCATTGATCTTATGACTGAGAACTTTTGAACAATTGCGCTAGTAAGAGCCAGCTCGAAAAGGGCCAATAAAGGTATATATTTTATAAATATATTGTTATTTACTTACATTTATTTATTTATTTTAATATTGTAATGTACCTTTTTATATTCATTTTCATATGATAGCATATTGGATGCACTATTCTTCCGAACATTTACAATAAACAGTTGCCTTAAACGTGTGTTAGTTTTGATCGCCTAGTATTTTGTTAATGTTCACACCATAGCATAACCTCCTGTCAAAAAAAATATTTCTGTTTGTGAATATTTTTACTTACTGTTGCTTCAATTTGAGCAAAACAGTTATTAACAGTGATGCATTATAAATTCAATTTATTAAAAATAATTATTGATGAATGAATTATGTAATTTTATGATTTTTTACACTATCTTCCTTTTTGATGTTCTGCATTCCAATTACATTCTTTGATAATGTATGAGTCTAGCCTATTTTCCTAATCTTTCCCAAATAGCAGTTTTAAAGAGAAGTGTGGTGATAATTTTAATAATAATTGAATTAATTTAATAATTTGTATATACCAAAATGTATTTTTATTATATTCACGTTTTCCAAGCTGTGTGTTTTTTTACAAACTGAAGAAAATATTCTTAGTGTATTAAACGGACGACAAAAATGTTGATAAAAACTTTATGCATTATGGACATAATGTACATATATCACATCAACGATCGACAGCTAGTGACTTTGAAATTTGAATGCAGAGAAATCAAAAATCCATTTGTTGCATTTCATGATAGTTCACACCTGTTCAAGTCGTCCTTTTGGAAAACGAAATTGAAAGCATTCCAAATACCAAGATATTGCATTGAGCTGGAGTTTGAGCTGAAAATCATGTTGATCAATTAGTATAACCCCTATGAACACTTGTTCAGCTGATATACGTGACGAATCCATAACTCACAATTATTGCAGCAAATTAAAACTATGAAAACTTCTAGCATGTAAGTCCCTAATAATAATTGTCACTTTTGGATTGATGAAACTGGTCTGGTTTTGTCAAATATGTAATATTCAGGTCTTCTTCAGGCTGATCAATATGATCGGTTTTCATATCGTTCGACGAATGGAATTCGTATAAAAATTGTTTTGATATCTCTGAAAGAAGATTTATAACTGTTACGTTACTTATGGCGTTATATAACATGAGAAAGAGTAAAAGCATGTTGATATCGTTTCGTTAATCCCAAATGTGGACGACAAGTAAAGATAGATGAAGTGCAATACATATTATCAACATTACCTCGAATTATCTCAGTGATATTGCAGTCTTTTCGTTCTGGTGAAAACTAGTTTAATAAAACATTGAATGAGAAATATTTTGCTGTGTTAACAAGTTAAGGAAATAACACAAACTGTTTATTTGTAGAATGCTTTCCAGTTATTATTGCACCTTTTTTCTATGATCTTCAACTACTAAACACCTAATAGGGACCCTTCGAAGCAAATTATCCTAGCCGAAGAAGTTATGATCTTGTTGGAAACTATTTCATCAGTTTCCTCCGTCGAAAATGTTCGCTCGTTCTGTGTTTGCGCCGGTCAAAATGCGCAAAAAGTTTTTGCGACAATGATCATACCGCTTTGCGCCATATGCCTCTATTTTCAATGTTATTATGGTTGCAGCTAAAGCAAATATTAAAAACGTTCTTTTTCTGCTACCGTTTTGAGCCATCTGGCTCTTGTTTAGATATAGTTTTATTCGGGTGCTTTTTGTGATAACAAAATTATAATTATCACACCACTTTCTTTTTTAGATGCAAAACCATTGAGAATGTTCCAAGACGAAGAATAAGTCAAACAGTGTAGTCTTTCTTTAAAAAATACGGAAATGTGTGAAAATGGAAATAAATTAATGTCACAAAGGATATAACGTGCAAGCAGGGCTGTCATTTTACCGTGTGAACTTCTGATATGAACATGATGACGGCGATTACTTACGGTCATTGCAAACAGAAATTTCACTGTAAACATATGGCTATTGAAAAGGGCATTTCGGAAGTAAGTGTATACATCTTCTCTTAAGGTTGGCCTTATTTAGTTAGATGAACAAGTTGGTATCAAACTCAAAAAAGCATATACTTTTTTCAAAACTCACTGATTTTCTTCCTTCAATGAGTTGAAAGGTTATTGTTTAGTCATTTTGACGTAATTTAATTTAGGACGACCAAAAAGCCGAGAGAACCTAAATAGAAGGGCTGTAGATTGGGTGTGTGTCATCAACTAAATAAGTAATGCCCAGACACCGGGTATTTAGTCAACAAACTTGTTAAAAAGGAAACGGTGTGTGTGAATACACATGTATACTAAGCGAAAAAAATATTTGGTATCTTTTCTTATTTTCTTAAAAAGCTTATGCAATGAGTAAACCATTTGTGACGATCTTATGTCCTACATTTGTTTAAATTTTGCTGTTGTGGGTTTCTACCCACAAAATGTAATTTATAGTTTCAGTTACCACTTAATTCATTGAAACGTCCGAGCTTACAGTTTTGTGCAAAAGGCTTTTCATCTCCAAACTGCTGTGATTAAAGAACCATTGTCACCCGCCATTTTGAAAGTGTTTAAAGTTCCTTATTCCGTGTCTTTTTGACTTTGTTTCAGTTTATTCCACTGGATATTTCAAAGACTCAATTGCAAACAGCAATAAATTTATTAAAAGGAGGAACGCAAAAAAGGGTGTTTTTCCAGTGGGTAAAATAGTTGGAAAGTTACTGCCAGGGTGTGCATTTCAATAATATCACTATTCCAATAAATGTGATAATTATTGGAATGTTTTTTGACGATTTCACTCACTGGTTTGATAGTCAATTATAAATGCAATCATATTTCACGACGATTGAGACACACGTATCATCACGTTAACTCCTTATAAGGAGAAGCCGTGCAGATGAAGGCGGAGTGTTACGTTAAAAGGTTACACGCAATATTTTTTTCAAAAGACATGTACTATAAGTTCTTTAAAAATATTCATTAAAAAGTTGACATTAAGCGAAAATTTCATCAAGACTTGTAAGATTCTTGGAAATCGTTTACGTTGAAATATAAAACAAGATATCACAAAATCAGTTCTTTTCTAATCAAAATGATAGTACCGTTTGCAAGTTACATTATTTCTTGACTTCAGTATTTACTTCTTTCCACATAAATGCGGGTATCTCGAGCATATGGACACTGCAGTTCGAATAATTCTTCGTCCCCGAAATCGCCATCTTCTCCATAGCGGTTTCGCATCTAAGAAAGGATTTTATATTCAAGATTTTTTTCTTCATCTAACTTCCACTATTTCTGTTCTTATTTCCGCAATTCTTGCAAGATTGCTATCTTCTGAGTTTTCAATCCACGGCGAAATTCGATTGAACTAAGTCGTCGCTCAAGAATTTCCCAAAATTATTTTTTGTCGATATCAAAACGTTTATACAATTAGAAAAAGCCATAGGAGACGTAATATTTCTCACCATTCCGTTCTTGACCAGCGGCTTCATCTTCCATTTCATCAAGGGCTAAACAAAATCGATAACGCGGTTCAAATAAAATTCGTATAACATTCACCAATCGCAATTCCAATAACACGAGCAGGAACGTAGGTAGAGCTCAGTCAAAACATATGAAGGAGAGTTCTGTCTTTTAAAGTAGAAAAGGAAAGCGTGCAAGTAACCTAATCGCCATTTAAGACTGAAAACAAATATCGTAACGTTGGACTCCTCCACTTGGAGAAAAGCCAATTTTACATCAACAAAAATGTCTTCTCTACAAACATTAGGAAAATAAAAGTTATATAGTCTCAATGACTGTATGGCTGCTTTCTCTGAGACAGGAATAGCTCAAACTCATTTATTTACACAAGATAGCATGCGCACATGCACAACGTAAAGTTCAACCATTAGATATTGATTTGTGAAAAAGTTTAAATGCTACTTCTCTATAAAGCTTTTCAAATTCAATTCAAATTGTGAAAACAATTTTTATATGAACTATATTTTAACAATAAATAATCTTCATAGGTTGTCCTTAAGGACAGATTTGGTTTTTACCATCATCATCTTCACTTTCACCATCATTTAAAAGCATTTCCATTTTCATGGCATCCTCTAGAAGAAGAAACGCAAATCAAAATTTTGAATAGCAACTGCAGATCAGCACTCACATTTACGTCAAATTGCGAGCTGCCTTAGTGAAGAGATCCGTACTGCGCGATTTATAGTAGAAGATCATAGTGCAGAAAATGTTTTAAAATATATTAAAAATCAATGATGGATTGTTAGCTCACCCATTTCGTTCTTCAATTTACTCATTAGAATGTCCTTTTCTTGTCTCTGGCGACCTGTGAAAAAAAATCGCATAAACGAATAAATTGTCATCCGTTTCAAACCTTTCCTTTGAAGGAGTTGTTTGAAAGGAGACGCAACGGCTATGGTTCACATAGGAGCTGATATAAGCCCGAATTTGAAGTCTGACTACGATACTACACAGATATTCCACACTGGTTCAAAAAACAGATGCTTCGATTCCAGTTCTATAATTTCATCTCATTTCATCAGCCTGATGAAAAGGGAAGAACAATCGCTTTCACACAATACTTGAGTTTCATCAAAGTTCTTTAATTAAAAACTCGCCTATACATATTTTGCATAGAGAAACGTGGTTTGCGAAATTGCTAAGTTAGAATTAAAATAGTCGATCATTGGATAGACAGAGAGGAATAGTTGTTACGTTCTTACCATTCTCTTTATCGACGGAGTAACCTGGAAAAACAAAAGAAGAGTGATTGCTCCTTTTGAAGAAATGGGTAGAACAATTTCGCCTGAAAATTCCTTTCAAAGCAAGTAAGAAACCTTTTAACGTAGCCTTTGCAAACTACAATCTAGAATATTCATGGATTTGCATGGGTAGAACAATTTAGCTTGAAAATTCCTTGCAAAGCAAGTAAGAAACCTTTTTAAACATTTTAGACTCTGAAAACTACAATCTAGAATATTCATAGATTTGCATCAAGGAACCAAAATATATATGTTTTATGTTTTATCAATATATCACTCTATGTTAACCAAAAACAATGCTCACTGAATTTGCCAAAAAAAAAGAACAAAGCCAGTATCTATAGCCAGTATATCTCTTGTTAATTTGATAACATCATGTAAAAAGGATCTTGTAAAAAATAGATTTGTTTATACAGTAACTGAAGAGTGTAAGACACGAAAGTTTGAGCACTACAAAAATAAATATGCTTTATATCTATGAACAGATAAACACTTTCTTCTGAAAACTTTACGAACGGTTCCACAAAAAAGGAACAAGAGGACCTACCTACTGCCGTACCAACAACAACAAGAGCAACTATCAACAACAAAGTCTTCATGATGATTTATCTAAAGTATACGAACAGTTATAATTACAAATAACGTAATTAAAAGTAGTGATACTAGCCGTAAAAACAGGTCTTGCATCTTAAAACTTACCCTTTTTTCCCAAAACCAGCAACAACTGTTTTGATTTTTGACATGAAGCACTTTATATGCACTTTCAGAAGTTCAGATATTACCAAATATAGGCAATATGTGACAATGACTTCCAAATTAAATTAATTCACCAGGGACTAAGAACGGCTTAAAGCAAATTAATCCTGTTTGGAGATTACAGTAATCTCTTTAATTTGTCACACTCCAGTAAATATATCTTCAAAATTCTTATATTACTTCCATCCTTTCGAAACTGGAACGTTTCCTTTAACCTTTGTTTTCCGAACGTCATTATCAAATGGACAATAAAATTAATTCAATAGGGACTCAATGCAACTTATTCCAGTTTGTCAACTACAGTAATCTCTTTAATTTGTCACACTCTAGTAAATATATTTTCCAAATTCTAATATGTATTACTTCCATCCTTTCGAAACCGGAACGTTTTTTTTAATTTTTATTTTCCGAACGTCATTATCAAATGGACAATAACATTAATTCAACAGGGACTCAATGCAAATTAATCCAGTTTGGCAATTACAGTAATCTCTTAAATTTGTCACACTCTAGTAAATATATCTTCCAAATGATACTGCCACCGTTTCGAAACTGGAACGTTTTGACGAATTTTTGTTTTCTCAAAGTTATTACTGAGTGGAATATAGAAAGTCGATGAACTTAAAGCATGAATTCCTTAAAATCTGTGACGGAGAGAATTTTTATTGAAATTGTATGCATATTTATATAGAAATGCACTCCTTCGCAAAGATTTTTTAACAAATGTGCTGACTGGGTTTGATTTTACAAAATCAAAACTTAATATAACCTGAGATCCAAGACAATTCCTATCTTTTCTATATTACTTTTCGTAGTATAGTGGCCCTGGGAACGAGGTGATGCTTGAAAACAGAGTAAGTGGTCTAAAATTTCGCTAATTAGTATGATCTGTCAAATCTGTCAAAGGGGTGGTATAGGACCTAAATATAAAATTAAACATAAAATCTACTTCTTGTGGTGTTTTCCATCCGCAACTTTAAACATAAAATCTGTTACAATTTTTTTTTGTACCAAAAGAATTACTTTGCACACTTAATTCAAATGTGTAGAAAAGTGATTTCATGTTAACAAAACATGATATTTTATTGATACTTATATTACGAATATGAATACACCTTTCCCGTAATTGATTGCGCAATACTTTTTACCATACTCCGCCTCGTTTTCGCAAAGGTTGATATGGTAACAGAATGGCACGGGACTCATTTCAGTAATGAGCAATTAGTGTAATGATTGTGATAGTGTTAATGATTGAGCACGGGAGATTCGGTTGTCATGGTATAGCATATTGAAAACGAGGTAGAGCATGATAAAAATATTGCGCAATCAATTACGGGAAAGGTGTATTACATCATATTTGTTTCTCTTCAAGTTTGAACCCTGTGATATAATTCAACTATAAACAAAGTTTTCGACATTTTAAACACACTGTATAATAGAAATTGTTTAGAAATTGTTTTTTAGTCTTTATCATGCTTATCATGTAAACAACAACAATATTATAAAAAATGATTGAAAATTAAGTCTGTTTTACTCTACCCCTTAGAGAAACTGAAAGAAAAAGGTTTTTCAAAAAACAATTTCGCGTGGATTTAATTTCGCGTTCGTCCGAATTTCTATTGGATTTTGCATGGATTTAATTTTGCTTTTTTTTTGCAAAAATTGCAAAAGCTGTGAAATTTAATCCACGCGAAATTAAGGTGTAAATTGATGATTGATACGCTCAGATTAGTGCATAAAATCTTGTATGTAATTTCATTACTCATAATAAAAGTTTAATGATGTCCTAGGATATGTGCACTATACAGCTTCTAGATCGTGATACACCATTTTAATATGAAGAAGCCAACATGAATCCAAGTGTGAACGCACATTTTCATTTGAAACGTTCATTTGAATGCTTCTCTATATGAGTTATATTACAGTTAGGACGATGGAAGAGCCAAAATTTCTGGATTAATATCTAATTCCCAAAGTTTTATTTATGCAGATGAATAAAGACATTGAAGTTTTACAGGAAAATTTGAAGGATCATTCCGCGCCTTCATAGAATTGGTGAGATGGTTAAACAATTAAAAACGACTTCATGTTTCTTCAAATCAAATGGGAAGAAATATTTCTGCCAAAAATGACACAATATGTCAAAATATGATGATTAAAGTAATTCGAGGAAATTTTTAATTTTATCAGTGTCACACAATAACCGAAACTTGATCAAATCGGAAGAAATATTTCTGTCACTACAATGTGTCATAATACGATGATTAAAGTAATTCGAGGAATTTGTTAATTTTCACAGTGTCATACAATAGCAGATTGTTGCTAAGCTATAGGTTTCGAGAAGTCGGAAGAGAAAGTTTTGCTTATATCATATTACTTTCTATGCTTTCATAAAATCTGAAACAATTGTTGAAACTGTCACTGATCTTGTCTAAAGGTATATCTATCAATCATTGAGTATCCATATTTGGTAATGTTTGGTCATGTGGCAGTGTATAAATAGTGCTGCATGTCAGAACTCAAAACAGTTGTTGCTGGTTTTGGGAAGAAAACGGTAAGTTTTGTGACGTGAAGATCTATTTACGCAGCTACGTAGCACTACTTTCAACTATGTAGCTGTTCGTATGCTTTAGATAAATCACCATGAAGACTTTGCTGTTGATAGTTGCTCTTGCTGTCGTTGGAACCGCTGTAGGTACGTCCTCTAGCATCTCGCTTGTGAAATCATTTTTTTCAAGTTCGTAGAAGGGTATCGATCTAACGAAGGAGAATACGTATGAAGCATATGTTTGTCTTTCCTCTCGATAATGAAGTTTTTGAAATGAGATGATTCACGAATGCTTTTGAAAAGGTTAAATTTTAATATACAGAGTTAACGCAAGAACGTTTGTTAAATTGTTACTACTCTCACCAATTTTTCATCTTTCAATCACTTCCCTTGTATATTTTTAGGTTACTCCGTCGATAAGGAGAATGGTAAGCGTCTAACTTTCTCCTCTTATTGTTCGCCTATTATCTATTTTGTTTCTAACGCACCATAAACTTTCAAGCGAAACACAAGATATTCATCTAATTGCCATGATCACACTGTCAGCATCCCAAAATCATCAAAAAATTTTACCAACAAAGTTTCATCCCTCGCTCCTCCACTCTCTGGAATTCTTTACCCCAGTCTGTTTTTCCTTCTCATTATAATCTTCAACACTTTAAATGTAATGTTCATCAGGTTTCTTATTATCGGTTATATCCTAGTTTGCCACTATTGTTGAATCAAGCTACTTTTTGTCTCTTTTTTAAGACTTTTTGCATCACAGAGAGATGTTTATATTTCTTCTAACGGACATTTTTTAGCCCGCGAGAAAGATGTCCTGATGAATCATTTGAAAAATGAAATTGGTGAGTGAAAAATGTTCAAATTATTTATTTTTCGATTTGGTAGTTCGATATCTTATTTGAAACCTCTTCACCAGTCCCTCTTTGACATACATCGGGAACCTGAGGTTGTTTTTCAACATTTTTATTGACATTTGTTTGTTTTGCTAGAGAATGACATGAAACTTGAAGAACTTTTAAATGATGATGAAAGTGAAGATGATGAAGGTAAACTTGTAACCTGGTCTTTAATAGACTTACGTAAAGAAGGACTTTCTGCTTCTCATGAATTCTGTTTTGTCCACAAGTGTGATTTGTAGTTATTTTTTCTTGATGTAAACTAACTCTCAAGTTCTTGAAAGTCATTATCAAACTTTAATAATAATGATGGTTGTCAGTATAGAGTATTGATGAGGACTTTCTCTTACTCCTTGCATTTGACTTTAACACATTGTTTCTGCTCATGTGAAAATTGTAATTCAATGAATAAAAGCAATTATTGTCTCGCTTTAACAATTTTAACATGAAGTTTTAATGTAGTTACAAATTGTTTAATTGAGACTTGTAAATATAATGAAAATTGTGACTTCATGTTGATATATTGATCCCTGGAAAAACTGTCTCTACCGTTTCTGATTTCGAATACGATTTGTCAAATCCCTTTTTCCCACGCCCTTGTCGAAGAAAGGTGACGAAAAATATAATCATGGAATGGTGAACGTAAAGAGTGTATTGATCTTTTAGATGAATAACAGAGATACTGTTCTAATTGTGTTATCTGTTTTGTGCAACTCTCGATGAAATGCAAGACGAAGCCGAAGACCAGGAACAGAATGGTGAGAAGTATTTCTTTTTTACAGATGATCTGATTTTATAAAACTTGTTCTGTAAAGTTTATTGATATGCAGACCCTTTCATAGATAACGTCACAACAAGCAACGTCTCGTTTTCAAACTGAATAGTTATGACGTTTGTGCTGTATACAAAGAGAAACGACACAGCAGGGAAACCTTTTGAACGAAATTCTTTTATTAACCCAGTCCGCAAAATCGTCAAAAAGTCACTGTGACGGAGAGAATTTTTATTGAAATTGTGTGCATATTCATATAGAAATACACTCCTTCGCAGAGATTTTTTAACAAATGCGCCGGCTGGGAAGAGTTAAGCAAGTAATAGTCCATAAACTTAGAATCAAGGCGATGCTTGCGGTGATGTAATTTATAAAAACGTCTGTTGAAAACAGAACATTCTCCTAATTTACAGTTCGGGAAGAAAACAAGAGTTTCAGAAATTAGTGAGGGGCAAACATTTTAATACAATCGTGTACTTTTGTAGATCCTAAACCATTGTGGAGAAGATGGCGATTTCGACTCCGACGAATTCGAATCCGTGGTAGAAAAGTTCTACGAGTAGTAGTACCCACATGCGTCAAATTCCCCCATTTATGTGGAATCGGAAAGAAGTAAATGACAAAGTCAAGAAGTGATGTGTAAATTAAAAGAAAATTGATTCAGAATTTCTTGGGTTTTTTTGTTGCTTTATCTCTGTAAAATAACTGTAACCCAGGGTTTTGCCATTTTCTGGCATCGATGAAGACGAAAACCGACAGTCATGGTCAACATATACCTACAAACAAACGCATGCATTGTGGGTTGCATGGAGCATTTCCTGTGATTATTCGCTTTAATAAGAGCATCTTAGTGGAAAAGTGATATTTTGAAAACAATATTGGGCCTATACTCTTTGAAATGACAGTTTAATCGGTGATTTAGAGTATGCAAATTTTCATTAGCGAAAATGTGTAAATTGCACTATGTTAGGTAGTCTAGTATTTGACCACTTCACGAAAAATAAGATGTTATTCCTATAAAATACAAAGAAGTAAATTTTAAATACATCAAATTCGAAAAATTACTTTGAACTTGAAGTTACGATTTTGGTATTGGTAGTGTCTTCAGCTCTCATACAGCGTACAGTTAATAAGATGCATCAAAGCAATTGTTTATATATAAACAAATCTATTTATATCTATGTGTTTGTATAGTTCCTTTTGCCTCGAATCAAACTTCAAAACGCAGTACCTTATCGGGGAAAATTTTAATTTAATTATAAACCAAATTAAAGCCTAGGATACACTTTTCCGAAATTTTTATTGTCCCTTTTTATTTCCTTTTACCAAGAAACGGACACAAGGCAAAATTATGGATGCATGCGATTGGCCCGATTCGTCGTTGTCTACTTCGTCGATAAATTCGTCGCCATCGGGGCTGCCATCTTTTACTCCTCCATTTGGGATCTACACAAAGAAAAATGTCAGAAATTGCATTTTAATTGATCGAGAACATGTTTAGGTGAACACTTACAAAATATTTGAACAAATGAGGCTAAGCCCAAACCTTAACTCTCACTAACCCAGACACATTTCACAAGGTTTACACCATAAAGTCTAATGTTTGAATCCTGTCCCATAAACAGAATGTCAGTGACGAGCAAACTTCATAACAAACGACAAGTTGAAAAATACCTTCTACAAATTTGCTTTTTCTACTCTTTATCGCTTCCTCAGCAAGGTTGGATCTACACTAGGCGGTAAATGAGACGGCTAAGAATCTTAAATCTGATTACTGAAAATTCCTTGTTTGTGTGAACCAGTAAGGTCACATTTTCCGCTGCTAGATTTGATGCCTAGTGTAGATACGGCCTAAAGTAATCATAATGATGCTGACTCAACAAGCCGAAACGCGTTATTATAATCACTTCTAGGAGAATTATCAAGGACTATTGCATCGATGCTGTAAGTGCTTGTCTGCTTATGATCTTCTTATCTAATGATATCTAGTTGAGGATTTCTAAGTACAATAGCTCAAACAATGAACAACTTTATTATTTTATAAATGCTTTACGAGAAGATAATGGTTGGATTTTCTAAACTTCGAGAACTGATCAGCAAAACACCAGCACAATGTCAAGACTGGTTGCAAATACTGCTTGAATTGACCACAGCCGAAACAGAACAAGTAAGCATCTTCAGCAGTTCAGATCAACTGAACTATTCATACTGAACAGGTCCTCGATCCATTGAACAGGACAACTAATGGCAAATTAAAGGGACTGACCCGCACATTTTTATATCGATTTGATGACAAATCTAACGCTAGAAATGGTACTGGGTCCCTTTAATAGTAATACACTTAATGCATTGCCTTGAAAAAAAGATCGACTGATCTCGAGTAAGAAAAATTATTTAAGGAGGAAAAATGTGTAAGGCTTTTTTCCACCGTGTGATTCAAACCAATTGGCCAAAAACGTCAAAAAGTCACTGTGAGGGAGTGCCCTTTTGTAGTGTGTTTATTTCTATAGAAATGCAGGCAGGACAGACAACCATTGCGGATGGAAGCCCAAGGACTAAAAACTCCCAATTGCTTACTTACTTAGTTACTCACCTATCGAAGAAAACCACTTACTTTTTTTGTCTTGTCTAAATTCTCCTAAACATAAGTGATCAACTGCTCACTTAAGGTTGGAAGAATTTAGGTGATTGTGGAAGGAGATTCAAATGGAAGTCAAACTTCATAGTCCCCTGAACTCATTAGACAAAAGAAGTCGAACGTGTTAAAGACACAATGAACACTTAAGATTGAAAAGGAATTTTCTAACGTTGAACTCTTCTTCAATTGTCGTCCCCAGTACTTTGTGTTGTCACAAATACATCATTTTGAAAACTGATCATAGAATCGAACCAAGGCTTTCTTCCCTTTTTAACGCCGTTCGTATATCGAAAAGCAAGAAACTCTAGGTTCTGGATTGACACAGATATTCATGAAGCAGTGCGGATCAACTATTACCTTTCTGGTAAAGTGAACCTTCTATAAATAATTCATAAAGATCAATGCCTGTATTTAAGCAAGCTATGCCAATACCTTCTTCGTCTTCACTTTCATAGTCTTTCCCAAGTTCTTCAAGTTTTGCATCATTCTCTAATATGAAAATATATGAAAAGGAAACTACTGTAACCAAATTCGCACCCAGGACTTGTTGTTCGCAAAATGGTTATTGAGATTGATAAACTTTATGACACATCAAAACGAGGCCATTTTTGGCCAAACATTATGGCAATACAACACTTAAACCTGGATTCAGAAGAAGTGAGACAATTTGAAGCCATTAAGGTCGTTTTTCAATTCTCGAAAGATTTTTGGGAGCAAAAACGCGATTGGTTCTTTCGCTGATTATGCCTTTGTTCATTTCCGTTCCTGTCCGCGAAACGATCAGGAAAAGTTGGAATGGATTCCTTTTCTAATTTTCTTCAATTTGATTGGCTCAATAAATATTTCCAGACTGTGTGAACCAATTAAATTGACATAATTATAAGAACGTTTAGAACTTCGTGGCTGAAGACACAACCTAAAGACCAGTCCACTCAAGCTTACCTATCTCATCTTCGAGTTGATTCAAAAGCGTTCCCTTCCAATACACTTCACCATCTAAAACAAACAAGCATACAATATACAGAGAATTCCTGACTTATTGCTGATAACAGAATCCCAACCTAAACATATCTTAAACTACTCAAAACAACTTGATCATCACGTGATCTTTCACGAGTCGACACCACACTCCTCCTCTCCCTCCCCCTGACTCTTAGTCAGACGCATTAATGTGTACGAATGCAAATTAACAAGTCAGTGAAAAAACAACATTAAACAACACCAAACGCTTTGTTTTATGGGAAAATTATGACGCATGCGGAGAGTAGCAAATGATAACATCATCTCCAAACATCAGCAATCCCTCCATCTTTGTGACTTTTCTATTCAATGTCGTATTAATCTCATCTCACTTCGCAAGAAAAAAAAGAATGACATTTTAACATCATTTTGCAATCAGAATTTTTGATGTGACACATTTTTTTTTTTTTTTTGATTCCTCCGTTCAACCTCATCACTAAGGTTTCTTTCCTTCTCGAAAGCCAAAAAAGCAAGAAGTCCTGGGACGAAATCTCCTTGTTCAATTAACTAGTTAAACGATATAGATTTACAAGGAACTGATTTGTCAATGTAAAATGATATTTTGACTATCATTCAATACTGACCACTTTTCTTTTCCATGCTAAAACCTGAAATGAAAGAAGGAAAGATATTGTTTGCTTTTTTGTTACGCCGTGCGTTCATTTAAAAATATAGCACACTCTCTGAGATTCGAAAGGAATCTCTGAAAGGAATTGAGGAAATAGTTCGAATAATGGAAAGTTCGAACTACGGATGCTCGTTACAAGGAAATGATGTGTGAAGGAGCATTGAGATTCCTTCGAATAAGAGATACTTCGAATATGAAGGTTTGAGTGGACCGAGTTCTAGGTTGAATATCTTCCGCTAAACGAGAATTACCAGTTATTTTTTACTTTCCAGGGATACGAGTACGAGTTGGCCGTTATCTACAAAACTTGTCTTCATCAACGTTTAAAGAAACTTCAACTCAACCTCGTTCCCAGGGTTTCTTGTAGTTTTTTGACATATGGGTGGAGCAAACTCGAATTACTAGTTACTAGTTTACAAGTTGACAATTATCCACAAGATATGCTTTAAATAACTTTTAAAAGAAACTTGAAAAATCCTATTTCAGCTCAACCTCGTATCTTCTCAATGTCTTTTGAGTATGAGGGGTTTTTTACAACTGTGAATTAAAAGAAATGACAATTAACAAAATAATACACGAATTCATAGATTCAGGAAAACATGAGCTGACTCAAACCGAAAATAGATGGGAGAAATCATCGTACCTATAGCGGTTCCAACAATAGCAATACTGATTATCAACCACAGCGTCTTCATGGTGACTTATCTGACGTATAGACAGAGTAAATAAGATAAAATGGTAGAATAAACTAACCTAGAACGCAAATACAGATGTCGCAAATAAGATTATTTAAGTATCGAAAAATTGGGGAATTTTAAAAGACTTTTCCCGAATTTTTGTTCAAAATTCGAAATTTCGACACACTTTTCTACACAGCCTCGTTTTGAAAATTTGATGCAAATGCTCCCATAGCAATTACGCAAACTTAAGCTAAAATTATAACCAGATAAGTAGTGTGACAAAGTGCTGTATAACACAAGATTGACTTGTCAGTTTGACATAGTATCGGTATCGAAACCGAAACTCGAGAAATGTTTATTTAACAGTTGTTTGTAAAGGGGGGTTTACACGTAAAGATTTTTGAAAAATTTTTTCTTTTAAGCAGGTGCTTTAATGCTTTAAATTTAAATTGTACACCAAAAAGTTTCAGCGCCTCAACTCATTAATTATTTATGACCCCGTTGACTTTTTGATGTACAATTTAAATTTAAAGCCTTAAAACACCTGCTTAAAAGAAAAAATTTTTCAAAAATCTTTACGTGTAAACCCCCTTAAATGAATATTAAAACATAACTTTTCTGAATTCATGTTTATATGTCGTATTTCAGCAAGTTTGTCTGTACAGGCTTTGATGTGTCGCATTGTACCATGATTATTATTTCATAAGTAAAAGACGTTGAAGTGAAATTCGCAGTAGAGCGTTTCCAAGTCTAGAATCGAAGTTGACAACTTAGGTCGAACGCGACGTATAAACATGAATTCGTGATAGGCATATCGCATCACAAAGCTGACGAAAAGTGAATTTTCTCCAGATCAAATAATCTTCTGTTGTTTCGCTAATCCGAAGCCCAACTGATTCCGTTTTCATCTTGGGGCGAAATTTTATACAAAAACACGAACTTAGAAACAATAGCGTAATTTTTAAGCAAACACCATAATGAGAAGGAGGTTTTAAGATCACTTAAGCATTCTTTTTACTGGTTGTTTTTATATGTCACACGCTGTTGTTAAAATTAATTTTCTATCAGCACAGATCTGTTAGCTAGCAAATATTTACAGAAGGTAACAACATGATAGCGCAGAAACCTCATTGCTGACATCATCAAAGTTTCAGATTTGAAATTTCAACCAATAGACCTTTCATATCTTACGTCACTTTCAATCTATACAAAAATTGCACAAAAATTACCTCGCTTCAAACTTCAAACGTATCCCAGCGGGCACATTTGTTAAAAAATCTGTGCGAAGGAGTACATAGAAATATACACACTATTTCAATACCAAAACTCTCCGTCGCAGTGACTTGTTGACGATTTTGTGCACTGGGACGTTTGCATGTTAAAAAATACATGACGATCATAAGGACTCCTTTATGAAAGCAAACGAAAGTAATAATTATCGAGCGTAAAAACGAAGTCATTCTTGTTTAGATCGAAAGTGACGTAATGCACGAAAAAAGTCTCACTTTAAGCAAAACTTCAAATTCTTACGATGGTATTAATCTGTCATTTGACTGTGGTTGATATAAACTTTCTTTATTTGCAAAGGATAGAAGACTTAAAGGGGATATTTCGTTAACTGACAATTTATACCCCAAATTGATCACACCTTTAATTCTCGAACAAAAGTCATCTCATCTTCAGAATCATCTAACGTCTTTTGCTATTGTCAATGGCGTCCTCATTCGTTGAAAATGTTAATGAGTACTGGGAATGAAATTGGGCTATTTCTCACTCCACTATACTCTCTTTATTCACTTCGACTAGTAGAAAATCAAACGATCCTGGGAAAGAGGTTGGGCTATTTCTCACTCTACTATACTCTCTTTATTCACTTCGACTAATAGAAAATCAAACGATCCTGGGAAAGAGGTTGGGATATTTCTCACTCTACTACACTCTCTTTATTCACTTCGACTAATAGAAAATCAAACGATCCTGGGAAAGAGGTTGGGCTATTTCTCACTCTACTATACTCTCTTTATTCACTTCGACTAATAGAAAATCAAACGATCCTGGGAAAGAGGTTGGGCTATTTCTCACTCTACTATACTCTCTTTATTCACTTCGACTAATAGAAAATCAAACGATCCTGGGAAAGAGGTTGGGCTATTTCTCACTCTACTATACTCTCTTTATTCACTTCGACTAATAGAAAATCAAACGATCCTGGGAAAGAGGTTGGGCTATTTCTCACTCTACTATACTCTCTTTATTCACTTCGACTAATAGAAAATCAAACGATCCTGGGAAAGAGGTTGGGCTATTTCTCACTCTACTATACTCTCTTTATTCACTTCGACTAATAGAAAATCAAACGATCCTGGGAAAGAGGTTGGGCTATTTCTCACTCTACTATACTCTCTTTATTCACATCGACTGCATCAAAAATCAAACGATCAGACAGAATGGCGACACTTATCCGACATGTCGTAGCCAACGATGTGTAAGTCCAAAACTTTCTTTAGGCAATCACTTTCCTTTTAGTTCGTTTACGATGCATTTTCCATAGGAGTTCTTTAATTTAGTTTGACGACCGAAAAAAAAAACTTCACGTTTTGTTTTCTTTTGTTTTATACAACCCAGTCGGTCAATGTTTCTTGCTACGTTAGAATATTACTAGCCGCCAAGGCGTTGCTCGCCGCCCATGTTCAGCCTGCGTTGAGTTAATGAAAAAAAAATTTAATGAATTGGAAATCGCAACCTCTGGTGTGCAGTCAGTTTCGCATCTTAACGTCATCTTAACGTGAACTTCGTGTGGTTTTTACGATTTTAAACCAATCAAATACCAGTTTAAACAACAGTACTTTTCATAATATGCTATTTATTTACTTTTTAAAAGCAATCGTTTATCAGTGCAACAATACACTCAAAACGTAGAGAGAAAAAACTTCAACTTTTTATTAGCTTTTCTTTTAAAAAAGTTGCGCGCTCTAACAAGGGTGGAGTCAAAAGTAGTTGGGGAAATGGCTTCTCTTTTTAAAAAGATCACATGGGAAGAGAAAAAAGGCACGTGCTAAATGAATGAAGTGAATAAAAAACATGTTCGATCAGATGCGCATAACAATTAAAAGAAATTAAATTATTAAAAGAAAAGCAAAAAGATATTTTGTTTCATGACACTTTTTTTTTACCTATCTGTTTTTAAACATTTTGATTGCTCGAAAAACAAGTTCACCCGTTTCAGACAGTCAGGCAAGCGTTAGGATGCAAAACTGGCAAAACATGCTGCCACGGTTCTGCCACTGCTGCTTTTTGTCCAAAATGTTTGATCAGTTAGTTTCTTTGTATTTAGTTGATGTATTGTTTTCAAAGCCAAGTCAACAGTGGTCCTTGGAATATAAAATTGACAATAATAATAAAACAAAACGTTATCCCTATTGGTTCACCAGCCAAAAAAGTTCCATTGGGGTTGCAATGTATTTGTTTCGCACTGACTTAGCACACACAAAAAAGAAATAATTCTCTCACAACTAAATCTACCATTTTGAGCGACAGACAAACAAACGGAGAATCGGGTATTGATATATAGATGTTCGTACCGTGTCATAGGAGGATGAAATTCTATTGTATAGTTTGCACTGTTAAAGGAAAAGAACGACAACCAACTTACCACCGGTCCGTATATTTGATTTCAAGTCTTTCATCATCAGCCATTAATAAATTATTTGGTCCCCAATTCTCCAAGAAGAATTGATTTTGGAGAGACAACTGAGAAATCGTCACGATAAGTATGCTGTTCAACTGGTAAATGAAGACGAAACTTTAGGGCATAAAAAAATTACAGTCTTATTTTGCTGTAAGGAGGCAAAGGACTTGAACTTGTGCGGATAATTTGTTTGATAACACAGACTTTTTGTAGAAAACCCGCCGTTTTTCCTATCTTTCTCACTGTCAATACACTCAACTAGTAATTTGCAACTACTATTTGCAAGTCTTCGGATGTAGAGAGCCAACCATTACAGATAGACGCCCATTGACTAAAATTTCCCAGTTAGTTACTTATCTTCGTTCAATTTCATATTTGAATACAAGGTGAGTTCTAAGCACCTGAACTTATACACAAGTGAGTGGAGTCTTAAATGCCAAGGTACATGGCAAAAAACACAACAACAACAACAAATAATTAATGCCAGAAAATTTATTTGGAAACATTATCTTTAGTGTTTACGTACATTTTGCTTAAAAAAAAATGTTAAGCGTCTGTCATGGTTCTTCATTTCTTTCCAAGTCCACACAAATGTGGGTATGTTACGCAGACAGGAACTACTTTTCGGATCAATCTTCGTCCACGAACACGAAGCCATCTTCTTCGTCTTCGTCTTCTCCATGGTTGTGGATCTATACGAAGAAAGAAAAAAGAGAACTGAAGATTCGTATGCCGACCCATAGTTGTTTTACGAACGAAAATCGTTTGTGGAGGGTCTGTTACAAAAATATTTATTTTTATGTCGGATGAACAAATCGATACTTCGGACTATATAAAGAACAACACGTTTATGATACAATATCAAGCAAACGTTTTTCGAAAGTGCACTAGAATAGACAAAATTCCAAAACACGATTTCCACAAGGATGATAGTCAAAAAATATTGAAACAATCGTGTCGGATGGACAAAATGCTAATGCTTTTGCAACAGACCCTGGATTGCATTGAAATCTCTATATAGTGAAAGCAAGATCGCGTCAAGGAGATTTTACGAATGTTACTTAAGAGGAAAACGCAGATGTTTGTTCATACAATTACATAGATTACGACATTATGGATGATGCAACAAATTGGATGTTGTGCAATAGTTCAATGTTAGTGCACTTTTCACTGTTTACAAAGAGAACCAACACCACAAGAAAAGACATTCTTGGTTCAGTACTTAATAGTTAAAACTCAAAAGTTTAGAAGGTTAGACATAAAAGAGGATGGATGTAATGATGTAATTTATTAAAAGACTTATTGAAATGTTTGTTGTATTGAAGTGTGGTAATGTCGAGATTTGGTTATACATATGTAAATACGCTATCCAATTTCATTTTGCGGTGAACTTGAAGTTACGAGTAGCCTGTTGAAAAGGTTCTAAAACTTAGAAGTGGTAGCTGCTTGATTTGAAGTCAACAGAGTGTCTTGATCAAAAGCTTCTGTAAGAACGAAGCCTTCCTGACTCGTACAAACCATTTGCTACCAAAGACCAAAACAAAGAAATCAGTGAGTGAACTATTTCAAAAACATCGCTTTAACGAGTATAAAAAAAATAAAAAACACTTCAGGGAAAAAAGCTTTACCGTTCTCAGATCGTTCTTGTGTTTCATCAAGAGCTTCTAAAAAGACGGCAAACAACACAATGTATAATCAAATAGAAAAGTCCTTATATACACTCATGGTATTGTCCGACAGAGATTCACAAATAATACATTAAATCACACTTCAAAATCACTTCAATGAAGATTCTTGTTTACCAGACCACTTGCACTTACCTTCATCCTCTTCACTTTCGTCTTCCTTCAAAAGATTCTCCAACTTAAGGTCATCCTCTAAAATAAGAAAAAGCCTATCAAATGCTTCTTGATATTTATATATAGAGAGTGAGGCCACGCCACATCATGTGTTTGAGGAGCTACAAGGAACATTGATGCAACAATAACAGCAACGGTGACGACCACATAAGAAAAAAGTTACAAAATATTCAGGGTCCTTACGAGTTAAAGTTCAAAGCTCACAATGAAATCTACATAAGGAAAAGTAACTGCCATAATCACGTCTCCATTTTCAACATGACTTTTAAACATGAGATAGTATAGCGTGACATCTATCAAGATTGCAAATATGCTGATGATGTTAGCTGGTTGTAATCTACATAGTACTTACCAATTTCATCTTTAAGTTGATTCATCAACACGTCCTTCACATGTTCTTTACGATCTAAGAAAAATAACCAAATAACATTAAAAGAATTTCTAAGGTAGCAATGAAGGCAGTTTTTGAATCCAATCTCTTTTAAAGTTGCTATGATTCGAAAATAAGAATCCCCAGATTGAGGGGCACCCTTTTATATACATAACATGCGGCCAAGATGGAAATTAGCGTCCTTTTACATACATAACTTGCGGCCAAGAATATATACAGCTCGTTTTAAATTTTGGACTTTGTATTCCAGAAATATCAAAAATATCAACGCAATCGACTCTAACTGTCATATCACGACGCATTGCACTTTGGGTAAACTAATAGAAACCAATCATTGCTTAGCCTCGCAAAGCAATCTAGGTTGAGTTTACACTGACGTATGAAAGATGATCGGCACTTACCATCGTCCTGTTCGACAGAGTAGCCTGAAAAAATGAATATTGAATACTTACATCATCTTGCTCCACATATAAAAAATCCATAGGTTATGTACGAAAACGTATGACAGTATGATTAGTAGAACTTTTAGGAGATAAATGTTTTTTATATATTTCCCCGTAGGGCGAAATATATGTTAAAACCGGCATTTCCTTCTCCTTCTCCTCCTCCTTCTTTTCGATCACTTTTATAGCCGCAGTTCAGTATTGAACTCTGGCCTACCCAAGGTAGGTAAGATCAGAGGCTAGTCTTCAGTAAACTAGTACGCCATCTTTTCAGTTCAGTCAGTGTCAGTGCAGATGGGATTTTGAAGATGTTTTCTGCTAGCTTTAATGATTCAATAAATGAAACGTTAAATGATGGAAATAAATCGTTTTATTTCTTAAAAATTTGTAAAGACTTTTGAATGAACGTGTAAAAAACAAAACAAAACAAAAAAAGATTGGCATTATGTGTTTTTGTTTTTGTGTTGATAGCAATATATATGTGTTATGATGATGATATTGGTGATATTGATGATAATGCTTGGAACAACAAACCATTGAAGCTGTGATTCCAGTGCAAAGGTGAAAATTCATTCTGAATAACCAGGGTGAAGATTTATTTAGTATGATCCTGATGTAATGTAATGTAGCCCAACTGAACTGAGAAAGCAAGCACGATGATGTACAACATAAAGAAGGAAACCCTTTTCGCGTGGAGAACAACCACCAGTTCAACCAGTTATGTTAATTCAAAAACAGCAAGTATATAAATATGTGATGTTGTATATGCAATTTAAAGTTCAGAAAACCATTTACGTATAATATTTTAATACACAGGGTGGAGACACATAATGATAACTTGAAAGAATCTGGTCGAGTGTACTTGGATAGTTGTTTAATCCAACAACAGAAAAATAGTTTACTATGAATGAAGTCTATGGTCATGTATACTGTTTTGATGCTGCATATCATATTTTATTTTTCAATATGTAATATATATAATACTGACAATTTTTCTTATGAACAACAAACGTAAATCAAAACACAATCCAACATGACAGACAGTCTGTAAATTAAATCAAGTCAGAACACAAACTTGTGTTTTCAGCTATGTAGTGGTTTGGTTATAGATGTGTATTTTCACTACGGAAATCTGTTGTTCTTTTCCATTTTGGATTTACGAAAGTCATTTTTATCACATAATAAACAATGAGTGTGAACGCATTTTTTTTGTATTTTTTGAAAAAAACTCTTCGGCCCTAATTTGAAATGCTACGTACTATTTGTGTTAGTAAAAATTTTGATTTCTTATGATTATTAGTTATTTGCTTAGTATGTTTACCCCAAAGTATTTACTTATTAAAAATATTTATGCGGGCGTATAATTTGATAATAAACAGAATTACGAGAAGTTGTATTATTGAGAATTGTATACAAATTTGATAATATAATGTTGTAAGATTTTATATGAGTTACAAAAAACAAGTGTTCTGTTTTACATTGTTTACGGATGCAAAGCTTCTGCAACAATAAAGATGATACATTTGTTATGATGAAATTCTTTTACACATTGATGATATAATGCAGTTGTTTAATGGGAAATATTAGTCGCATTTAGGTCAGACCACAATGTAATACCTCCAAATATGGCATAAACTCTATTTACCAGTCTGTAGTTCAGTGGAATGAGCTTCAGATGCTTTATCCAGGATCTCAGGATCCGACCTCACCACTCTTTCAAAATCTAAACTTATTAATCTTTACAAAAGCATTATTTTCAGTAATTACTGATTTGTTACAAATTAAATTTTTACTTGTTTAAAGTACTGTTACAGTTTTGCACTTAACTTGTATTTTAGGTGGCCACCTCTCTGATTAGTCATTGACTATAGGTGTGTCTCCTTTCATATTTTCAGATGTGTACATGATTTTCCTTGTTTTATTTGTTTGGGAATTATACTTTTATTGTATGTATCTGTTTGAATGAAGAATAAATACTACTACTACTAGTACTACTACTACTCATATAACTTTTAGCTAAGTGCCCATATAGTAACCTCTCACTTTTTATACTGTAATTGTTTCATCAAACATTTTTCTCATGGTTATCAATGTACACACAATAATTGGCAAAAATTATGCAACTTTGGGGAAATATATAGTCGCATTTTTGCGAATCTTGTTTCAGTACGAAAAATGAATTTAGTATCCTATTCTTACAATTGTTTGCAGATACTGATCTTCACAACAACAATTTTCATGAACAAAAATAACAAAGACTAGTAAAGCATGCAATTTTAGAATATTCCCAGTGAGCAAAATCGTCAAAAGTCACTGCGACGGTGAGCACTCTTATTGAATTTGTGTGTACATTTCTATAGAAATGCACTCCTTCACAGAGATTTTTTAACAAATGTGCCCACTGGGTTGAGAATAATAGCAATAATATCATACCATAAAAATTTCTTAATTTGGATGATTCGATTAATCATTGATGTTTTTCATGAAGATTGCTTTCGTTTAATAAACTTAATTCTATTTCCTTGACTGCAAGGGAAATCCTTTATACCAAAAAATACACATTTCATTGGTTAAGCGTTGATCTATTACATTTCTTTTAGTCAATGGTCCCCATTAAAGATTAACATCACAAAAAAACAACAATGTAGCACACCGTGAAAGAAGTAATAGAAACAACAAATCTACATACCTAAGGCAATCCCAACGACAGCAAGCGCAGCTATCAGAAACAAAGTTTTCATGGTGGCTCAACTAAATGAAAGTAAGGTAATGTTGAAAATCAAAATCAATCAAAAACAAATCAAAATCACATCTAACAGATCACATTTAAAAAGTTTCTTTTTGCAACATTTGTCTCCAAGCATAAGTCTTACCTTCTCCTTCTTGCAACCAAGTCCAACTGTTTTGATTCGTGACTTTCGATTCATATTTTATACAAAACCACACAAAGTAAACATTACCAACAATGTTTACATTCCTTCGCTATGTTTGTAAAAAATAACAACAAAGAACAAACGTGTTGACAATTTTTGCAATACTTTCAGCTACTGAATCGTGTGTCATATTTTTATCATCAAAAAGCATTATAAGCAATCGAAGCATTTTTCTCCAACTGGCAAAACAAACCAATCAGCGACCGCATGATCAAAATCTGACCAATCACATTCTTTAAAACAAGACGCAGGTCATAAATTCAAACTACTGCAAAAATGTTCTTTTGGTTTCTGTTTTATCTTTGCAGCCGCTGATGACAACCACGAGCCCAGATCCTTTGGCTTTGCCCACTCTTTCATATGTGTAAATAGCCTGGGTACGATGGTGCAGTAAAAGATTTGTCTTTGTATTTGGACGCTCATTTCACAGTAAATTTACGTTACATTTTGCAATGGAGGAGAGCGAATTGTCAATTGTTATTGTTGTTATTGCGAATTGTTAAGAGTGAAATCACTCACGAAGTTTCGAAAGTGTGATGAGTTGTTATTGCAAATTGTTGTTATTGCAGATTGGTCAACAGTGGCTTGCAATACAAATATTTTCGAAGATCGTGCAAACACATTAGTGTCGTCTGTTGTTGATTGCATGGGTGTTAAAATACCATCACGCACAGAGCGCGTAAAAACGTTCTGTAGAAAATAACGTGTCCGAATTATCACAATTGCGCATACTCCTATTCATAAAATTACCATAACTTATCCATCATTGCAGAACTCGCCTCGATTCTATCCTTAATAATTATGACGTAATTTATTATAAAAAAAGGACTTCGCAAATAATTTATTTTTGAAACATTAGGCTTTACGGTAAAATGTGTCTGCGTTATGAGTACTGCAAATCTCTACCTTGACAAAACCCAGTGTTCCTAAGCAACAAGTCTGCTTAAGACATGAGAACAACATACGAATTTTGCTTTAGAACCAGTAAGACAGTGTGACGAGTAAATCACAACCTCGACACCAGGGTGTTTCGACATTTGTGTATATCAAAAAGGTAAAGAAACTCTGGGTTTGAGTTTGGGTAAATTCAAAGCAGCGAGCATCGAGAGATACTTTATCATACGATAATGATTTTCTTTAAGTTGGCATAGAACATCAAGTTTGTAATAAATTCTCGAAATGTTCTAAATTCAACTTAATTGTTCGACCACAGCTCTTTTTACTCCATCCAAACTCTTGAAATTTCCTAATGTTTAGATTACATTCCATGCAAGAAGTTGCTATTCATTTGCTTACTAAATACAAGTCATATGCACTTCATTGCAGATGTTATTCGACAAACCATGCACTTCATTGCAGATGTTATTCGACAAACCATGCACTTCATTGCAGATGTTATTCTGCTGAGAATGTCTCAGAGTTTACTCAACACAGTTACATTCCATTGCACAACCTTTGCACCAGGCCTCTCTATTTACTTGTGTATGATAGAAAACAGAGAATCTAACTGTCTGTGTATCGAACGATCTTGGGGTTTGATCGATATTAGGTCATTGAAATTTGCAACCTCGTACCCAGACATTTTTTGGTTTCTTTTATATGTGATGCTCAAGAGAATTTTTGTAGCAAACTATAAAGCATTATGTGAATTTCGCTAAAAACAACAACAACAAAAAAATAACAAGTAAAGTTGTCAAAGTAACGTAATTAAAAAATATTGACGTTATATAACTGTATAACGTTTTACAGTTTACAGTTTACAGTTCACATATACGTTAAAGGCCCTGGATACGAGGTTGTGGAATTGGATATTTTGATACTTGTGTCGGTACATACAAACAAAGCAGAGAGACAAAATTATTTTTAACATCGATGAAAGTATTTCAGTCTGTCTTGCGAATGTTGACGAAGCGAATTCCTAATGTCAACAACAACAAATCACTTTCTTTTGTTGTCTCGATTGAAGATTTGAATATTTTATCAACAAGGTGACTAAATTGCTCCGAGCACAAAGTTCATGAAAATACTTACACGATTCATAAACAACCCCAAACAACAGCCAATCAAATTGTTGCTAAATCAACAACATAAGCGTCAGTGCGCGAGTTTTTAAATTTCTGTGGAACTGCTCATCATTTGAACTCGATTAAACAAATGATTAAGGAATTCCATTCTCTGAAGATGTGACAATAAACTGCTATAAAAATATGAAATATTAGCTCATCGTTGATATAATAGTGATATAAGCACTGGAAAAAGATGTGCTTTCTAGATCATATTTATCAAAGCAGTTTTGAACAAAACACCCGTAAATATTCAACTTGCAATTTGATGAAAGTAATTTGTACTTACAAGCGAATGAAATAAAATGGCTAACAAGAAAGTAGGAAGAATAAAAATGAATGCGACTTAGATTTCTTGAAAATACAGAGGCTGAACGAAAAAGGAAGGTCTAATTGGGAAATTTAATTTTAAAAATTTTCAGTTACAGTTTTCTGATTTCTCTTGCGTTGGAATATAAAGTCAAAACTTTTGCAATGGATGAAGTTGCAGTCCGACCATTAGCTGTCTTTGGAAAGAGAAAGTCACAGCGACAGAAAGACTTTTCTGAAATTGTGTGTATATTTCTATAGAAATGCACTCCTTCGCAGAGATTCTTTAACCAAAGTGCCCGTTGGGAAGCTAACTGTAATCATTACAGGAAGTGCGCAATAGAACACGAACACGAACGAACACCGTTGCAGCGGGAGTACAAAAGTCTCTGAGGGATCAGAAGCATGTTGCTTGAAGGCCTGGTCTTATTCAATTGTAATCCGAAGAAAGAAAATATAAAGTTAATGTACATGCCTTGAAGGTTTTTATAGTAGAGCGCAGTCAGACCTTCAGTCTCATTTCCCAAAGTAGGAAAACACAAGCAACATGTTTCTAACTACGTTATGACTTGAATAATATGCTTGTAAAATCTTACATTATAGATCTGTGGGTTCCAACTTCAAATATTTAACCAAGTGGGCAAAATCGTCAAAAGGTCGCTGCGAGAGAGAAGCGACGGTGAGTTAGCAGACACGGCTAGAAACATCAAAAGTTCTGACCAAAATGGGACAGCTACCTCGGAAATTTGAAAGATCAGGTAGATTGCAAACAAGAACATAATCTAATGGGATACTTAGGTTGTTAGAAACAACACGCTGGACCATTCCTGCTGATCGCATTGAAAGAATCCTTAACAATTTTCATTGAGGATCCTTGAATCCAGAGTCTCTTACATAAAAGACAAGAGACCCTTGGTTGGAGGCTGGCGAGTACCTAATGAGAGTATGTAAACACTGCTTGGAGAGCATGCAGACCGATTTGAAAGCTCGCATCAGTGGAGCGAAATGGCAAACTATGTCACTTGAACTGTTCTTTTCACATACAGACCACAAGTCTAATATGCAACACACTGAAATTATATCTGCTTCTAATAGCATAAAGAATGCAGATCACTGTTTTCGGAAACACACGGAAAGAAGAGTCTATGACGGAACTAACACGATGAAATCGAAGAGATATTGAGAAGGTATTCTTCATGCCTTCTTAAAAGGATAGACAGTCTGTATTCTTTCAGGAAAACTTTCTTTCTTGCTTTAAAAAAAACCCAAAAAAGATTGGAGGAACAAATAGTAATAATCTGTTATCTTAACAAATGTATGTAAATAACGGTTAGTAAACACAAAAACAACCGCTGAACAATCGTTTTTCGGGCACACGTTCGATAATGATTCTGGCTCGATTTTGGACACACAAAAAACAATTAACAGATTTATACAATCATAACAATGAATAAATGAATTGCGTTAGTAAAAGTGAAAGCAGAAAGATTATTATCAGTCAATTTTAATTTTCAGGAAAAAGGAGCTTCATAGACTTTAATGGTTGATATTGTATCACAGCAATGAAGATATATGTAATCTCACAAAAAAGCGAACAATTACTCCCTCTTCTCATGACTTCTTACTGAAAATTTCCGATTAAATGTTCAAGTCATACATCCGTATGTGGCCGCATTTTTTGTAGTTTTTCTTTGTTCTTGGTGAATGCTTTGCTTCATTGCTTTCGATTCATCATCAGCTTCGCAATACTGTATGGTTGCAGAATAACGATTCAAATTCGCATGGTTCTGTTGCGTTGGAGCTTAATAAAATGCTCATATTCTTGATATGATGTTCATGAAGATACAGATATATCTAAACCTGCTAAAGGGTAGAGGGTGAAGGGAAGTTTTTTATCCAATGTGACACAAACAATCCCAACATGATGACTGTTATAAAATATGTTTGGTTGACCTAATTTAGGCGTTGGAGTTCGTGTGATGTAACTAGCGTTAACTATTAACTAGTGTTATGGAGACAGCCTGTGATCAAATAACCGACGCTGCCTGTGGTTCCTAACCCACGAACAAATCATTGAATGTTTGTCGAGTTATGAAATACGAAATCCATTGCCATTCGACAATTTTAACAAATAAAGAATAAAAGTAAGCGCGAACAAATTCATCTTGTGTTAGTTTGATACTCAAAATAAAACAAGATATGTCATTCTTAAAATCCTGATATTTCGATTTATTGCTAAATCATCGTCAGAGGTAACTAAAATAAAATTACTTTACAAGTTATATATGTACAATTTATTTACAATTGAAGGTATAAGACAATAGAAGTAATCACATATGTATAAAATCTAAAATAACTGTAGATGCTTTTAAACCTTTGTTTAAATTTGGTCGCCATTTCTTTATGTGCAACGCTTCTTTGAATAGCAGTAGGTCCCAATGGTTAGACTTATCAATTATGTTAATGTTATCACGGACCATTTGTACTCCAAATTGTTTGCTATCAAAGCTGTACGATGGAGGCATATCAAGTGTAAACAGATTTTTTAAAAATTGCACTCCTTCGCAATTACGAATGTGTTGATGGACTACACTGTTAGGATCAGCGTGTCCATGTTCTTCAGTACGTGTATATAGTGTCCGTTCGGTTTTACCGATATACGAATCATTACAACCAGGGCATTTAAATTGGTACACGATAAATGATGAAGAAAATTTAGGGACTTTATCTTTCGTGTTAGTGAAATAGCTAACTTTGGTAGTATTGTATGTAACTTTGAATTTGACGTTAACATCACGTTTTACGCATCTTTTCAATTTCTTTAAACAGTTCTTAACTACTTCTTCTCCGCGTTTACCAAGGTAAGGAACATTGATCCAAATATTAGAAACTTCTTCCTTGGGTTCAATGTATTCGTCATTTGTGTTGTTACTTAGGCAACGGTTGATGATAGCATTAGCTACATGTTTTGGAAAACCATTCCATGAGGCAAATTTCTTGATTTTGCGTATTTCTTTAGAGCGATTTTGTTCTGTACATATACTTATGGCTCTATTTACTAAACTAGTTATCCAGCTGATTCTAAATTTCCACGGTGTATAGCTAATGTAATTCGTGTATTGTCCAGTGTTTGTTGGTTTTCGGTAGATTGACAATCCATTTTGTGACATCTCGATGTCAAGGAAATGTGGAACTTCATTTTCAAACGTGTCAATGGTGAATTTTAGCTTTTTGTCAAATTTGTTGAACATTTGGTGAACATAGTCGACGTGTTCTGGCTTAATTAACAGCAAGGTGTCATCAACGTATCGGCAGTAGAACTTGATTATATTCTTGTCAATTAAGTCTTTAATGAGACTATTTTCTAATTCTGTCATTATTATATTTGCTAATACTGGGGCTAATGATGAGCCCATACTCACTCCGTCAATTTGTTCATAATAGGTGCCATTAGCAGAGAAAGCGGTTTTTGTACATGTATCTTTTATCAATTTCTTCAGTGATCGTTTTGTTAGATTAGTTTGTAGCAAGTTCTGGTCATAAATCCGATTGGTGATAACATTTAATGTTCTTTGTAATGGAACATTGGTGAACAAGGATTCAACATCGAGTGAAACGAATCGGTATCCATCGTCAAATATGGTTTGAGGTATATTTTTGATACGTTCTGCGGCATCAAAACTGTCACGGAGAGTAAATTCATTCGTTGTGATTGGCTGCAATAATCTAGTCAAATACTTTCCCACAGAGTAGTGGGTGGCACCTACAGTATCGATAATAGGACGAAAATTTGGTAATCCATTGTACTCTTTATGTATCTTGGGGTGACCATGAGCTCGTCCAGGTTTGGCATTTTTGGGACGAATTTCACGGTAAATTTCTTCACTTATCTCTTTCCTGTTTCTCAGTTTGTTTAAGTATGATTGTAACGAATTTAATCTCGTTTGTGTAGGGTCTTCCTGCAGTCGTCTCAATTTTGTCTTATCAGAAAAAAGACTCGCAAGGGACTTGTAGTAATCTGTTATTGAAACTAAAACAATTCCATTTCCTTTGTCGGGTTTTAAAATAACTAATTCCTTTCGTAGATTGTTTATGATGTGAATTTTCTTACGATCTTTGAATATTTGTTTATCATCAAGACTTAGGATATTAAACGCCATTGCACGAACACTATTTTTGGCTCTTTGAACTGTAGTGTAATCGTCTTTTAATACTTTGTTACGTACAAGCTGGTCCCATACTGACTCAGCTGATGCTAAGACATCTGTTTCTTTAGGAGAAACCGCCAAGCCATGCTTAAGGCCATACTGTAGAACTTCAAATTCTTCATTTGTAAGGACTCTGTTTGATAAATTAGTTATTATAGTGTTAGGATTTTTGTAAATACCATGTATTAATGATTTTTCATCTAATAAAGCTGTTAATTTCTTTGTGTGTCTTATTCTCATCTTAGTTGCTTCTTTATCAGTGATGCTGTTGATAGTATATTTGAGCACACAAGATGAATTTGTTCGCGCTTACTTTTATTCTTTATTTGTTAAAATTGTCGAATGGCAATGGATTTTGGTACAATTTGCGAATTTTCGACAATACCGTCTACAAGCAAGCAGTCAAAGTACAACGACTACAAAAGAAGTTTAAGCGGTATGAAGAATCACTTAATTTTATGTACAAATGCCGTGACAATTTCGTTCATCCTAAATGTATTCGATGGAAAAACATTAATAACAAGTTTGATATTAAGAAGAAGAATCGTTACTATCGACGTATACTTCATGACGAGATTGACGTCAAAATAAAAGAAATCAAGCGGATCCGATTAGAACTAAGTGAAGAATGGAACAAACTTTCCAAAATAACAACGTGGATGAAATTTTCCGTGCTCAAATATACTATCAACAGCATCACTGATAAAGAAGCAACTAAGATGAGAATAAGACACACAAAGAAATTAACAGCTTTATTAGATGAAAAATCATTAATACATGGTATTTACAAAAATCCTAACACTATAATAACTAATTTATCAAACAGAGTCCTTACAAATGAAGAATTTGAAGTTCTACAGTATGGCCTTAAGCATGGCTTGGCGGTTTCTCCTAAAGAAACAGATGTCTTAGCATCAGCTGAGTCAGTATGGGACCAGCTTGTACGTAACAAAGTATTAAAAGACGATTACACTACAGTTCAAAGAGCCAAAAATAGTGTTCGTGCAATGGCGTTTAATATCCTAAGTCTTGATGATAAACAAATATTCAAAGATCGTAAGAAAATTCACATCATAAACAATCTACGAAAGGAATTAGTTATTTTAAAACCCGACAAAGGAAATGGAATTGTTTTAGTTTCAATAACAGATTACTACAAGTCCCTTGCGAGTCTTTTTTCTGATAAGACAAAATTGAGACGACTGCAGGAAGACCCTACACAAACGAGATTAAATTCGTTACAATCATACTTAAACAAACTGAGAAACAGGAAAGAGATAAGTGAAGAAATTTACCGTGAAATTCGTCCCAAAAATGCCAAACCTGGACGAGCTCATGGTCACCCCAAGATACATAAAGAGTACAATGGATTACCAAATTTTCGTCCTATTATCGATACTGTAGGTGCCACCCACTACTCTGTGGGAAAGTATTTGACTAGATTATTGCAGCCAATCACAACGAATGAATTTACTCTCCGTGACAGTTTTGATGCCGCAGAACGTATCAAAAATATACCTCAAACCATATTTGACGATGGATACCGATTCGTTTCACTCGATGTTGAATCCTTGTTCACCAATGTTCCATTACAAAGAACATTAAATGTTATCACCAATCGGATTTATGACCAGAACTTGCTACAAACTAATCTAACAAAACGATCACTGAAGAAATTGATAAAAGATACATGTACAAAAACCGCTTTCTCTGCTAATGGCACCTATTATGAACAAATTGACGGAGTGAGTATGGGCTCATCATTAGCCCCAGTATTAGCAAATATAATAATGACAGAATTAGAAAATAGTCTCATTAAAGACTTAATTGACAAGAATATAATCAAGTTCTACTGCCGATACGTTGATGACACCTTGCTGTTAATTAAGCCAGAACACGTCGACTATGTTCACCAAATGTTCAACAAATTTGACAAAAAGCTAAAATTCACCATTGACACGTTTGAAAATGAAGTTCCACATTTCCTTGACATCGAGATGTCACAAAATGGATTGTCAATCTACCGAAAACCAACAAACACTGGACAATACACGAATTACATTAGCTATACACCGTGGAAATTTAGAATCAGCTGGATAACTAGTTTAGTAAATAGAGCCATAAGTATATGTACAGAACAAAATCGCTCTAAAGAAATACGCAAAATCAAGAAATTTGCCTCATGGAATGGTTTTCCAAAACATGTAGCTAATGCTATCATCAACCGTTGCCTAAGTAACAACACAAATGACGAATACATTGAACCCAAGGAAGAAGTTTCTAATATTTGGATCAATGTTCCTTACCTTGGTAAACGCGGAGAAGAAGTAGTTAAGAACTGTTTAAAGAAATTGAAAAGATGCGTAAAACGTGATGTTAACGTCAAATTCAAAGTTACATACAATACTACCAAAGTTAGCTATTTCACTAACACGAAAGATAAAGTCCCTAAATTTTCTTCATCATTTATCGTGTACCAATTTAAATGCCCTGGTTGTAATGATTCGTATATCGGTAAAACCGAACGGACACTATATACACGTACTGAAGAACATGGACACGCTGATCCTAACAGTGTAGTCCATCAACACATTCGTAATTGCGAAGGAGTGCAATTTTTAAAAAATCTGTTTACACTTGATATGCCTCCATCGTACAGCTTTGATAGCAAACAATTTGGAGTACAAATGGTCCGTGATAACATTAACATAATTGATAAGTCTAACCATTGGGACCTACTGCTATTCAAAGAAGCGTTGCACACAAAGAAATGGCGACCAAATTTAAACAAAGGTTTAAAAGCATCCAGGGAACTACAGTTATTTTAGATTTTATACATATGTGATTACTTCTATTGTCTTATACCTTCAATTGTAAATAAATTGTACATATATAACTTGTAAAGTAATTTTATTTTAGTTACCTCTGACGATGATTTAGCAATAAATCGAAATATCAGGATTTTAAGAATGACATATCTTGTTTTATTTTGAGTATCAAACTAACACAAGATGAATTTGTTCGCGCTTACTTTTATTCTTTATGAAATACGGGTACTGAAAAACGACTAATCATAGACTATTTGTTTGATAGAAAGCAAATGGTGCGTTTTAGAGCCGAGACGTTCTAGTCTAGATTAGTAACATATGGAGTGCCCTAATGGTCGACCTTGTGGTCATTATTGTTTCTCATTGCTTTAATGAAGTCGGCAGTGCACGTATTATATCTTATGAGAAACCCGTTTATAAAAAAACTAGAGTGTGACATGAAAACTTTCACTACTGACTTTTTTTGCCTCTGCAAATCTAAGGAACTTGTCTTAAAGTAAATACAGTACCTTCTCATAAGATTTTCATTCGAAGCTAAATTAAACTGTTGTTTTTTGAATAGTTTATGAAAGAATACACGATAAACTATTTCGTAAATCGTTCTATTTCGTACTCTCAAGGGGAACGGAAAAAGTGCAGTAAGTAATAGTTACTCGTTCTTTCAGTTCCCCAGTGGTATAATTAGAAGTAATTAAGAGTTTGAAAAAGAGGCGAAACTTAGTGGCTAGGCTATAACACGATGTTTAAACGGAAATTTGAGAAAGGTCTATTAAGCGGAGCTCTCGATAAGTCGGACATTTTGAAAACGTCCGACTTATGGACATTATGAAATAAATTCTCACAATTCTCGCAAAGTTCCTAAACACATGCTACAGCAACCACAATTCAATGCGACAAAATCATGAAAAAATAAGAAGCAGATATTTATAGCTATTTAGGGCAATTCTGAAAGTAATAAGAAAGTATTGAGAAAGCCCGAATTGATATAGTATGGCTCCTTGAAAGCTTGAAAGAGGATGCTGTAAACACAAAGTGGGAATATTGTCATCAGATAACCAATGCGAAGCGAAAGTATTCATAACATTAAAGTTTGGTTTATCATGCAAACAAGTGTAAACAATTCAACTACTAATAAAATATTCACAAAAATCAAAAAAAAGCTCCAAAAGACTCAGTTTATGTTTCAAAAAAATTCTACTATCACTGCGGAGCCAGCGAATATTTTTTTAACAGCGTTTTTATCGACAAGACCAACTTCATCCAAATATAGGTGAAGGTCAGTTTTTCTATTCTCCATTTTGTCTAGCAATATCATTCCTCTTTCCGATGTATCTGGATTGTTGTATAGATTTAATTCCTCAATGTTACCGAAACATGAAGATAATGCAATAACGCCATCGTCTGTGATGTTGCATAACCACAACCAAATTCTTTTTAAATTCCATTCTGCATCTTGGATTGTTTTTGATAAAACCTTTAATGTCGGTATTGATGTACTACGTTCATCAATTTCCAAATAACCGATGCATGATAAACACGGTACCAGACTTTTTACCACTTAATCGGTACATTTTCTGATAATCAAACATTCTAGAAGAATCTTTCCTTTACTTTTTACTTCATGAAAACGTTGTGATTACATCTGAGCACATTCATTAAGAACACTGTTGCACTTGCGCAGCCTAAAGTAATGCAGATAAGGTAGATATTCGATCAGTTCTTCTGGTAAGTACGACACAATAAGGCTTTTTAATTTAAAGAAACCTTTGTGCTCATCCTCTTTCCCATTTGTAAATAAACAGTTTTCCATTAAAATTTGGGTGAATATATATGAGAGTGGATCTGATAAGTAATGACCTTGTAGATTCCAATTCGTCATCACTGAGAAAGCCATTAAAATCAATATGCAGCCAAATACCAAGTAGATGGAAGTTTCCGTTTCAACTCACTTTATGTAACATAGGGTTTCTAAATACAAAAGAATTGTTGCCAATGATTTGACCTCTGGATTGCCCTTGATTTCTTCTATCATTTTTTCCACCAATTCTTCTTTATCCTGATGATCACTGTAGTGTTTTTCAACGAATGATCTTTGATTTTCTGTTGTAAATCCCATCACATCAACCATTTTAAAGGCCTTTTGCTTCATTATAAACACCAAATTTTGAATGGCGTTTGGTCTTCCTGTAATGTAAACACGAAAGCAGTCGGCCGATTTCAAATAGTTCTTTTTCAACATGTCATAGATTTTAGTTCATCAAATACAAAAAGAACATGTTTGCCAAATTCTTCCATATGATCTAAACTCATTTCTTGAATTAAACCTGAAAAATGATTAATGTCAAAATCTTTCAGCTTGCTTTTGTTTGTTTCCTCAAGCTCTCTAAACTTGATATAAAACAGCAATTTGATGTCGTTAAACATCTCGCCTCTAGACCAATTCAAAACCAACAGGTCTGCCAAAGTGGTTTTTCCTATGCCACCAATTCCTCGAATCATAACAAAATCATCGTTATCATCTTTTAAAATGTCGTGCATTTCAATCTTTTTGCTAAGCTGAACTGGTTAGTGAGATTAAAGATACGATCAGAAGTTCTTGCGTTATCTGCCTTTCCAATATTTTTACTCAAGTATTAGTTGACATATTGATTCATACGTGTGGAGGACGTTAAAGGCCATTTAGTCAGAAGATCAGTTGTTTGAACATGTTCGAACCTTGATTTGTAATGTTTTACTTGAGCACTTCTTTATTCTTTTAATTCTATAGGATTACAATAATAATGAGAAGATTTATGTTTATGAAAAAATAATATAACATCTATTCAGAATCATAAACAAACCTGTAGTGACGTATGTATCCTCAACAATCTTTTTGACGATGTTTTGATGATTCTGCATATTCAGCTGTTGCTTGAGGTGGTTCCATGAAATATTGAATGACTTGCATTCAAAACACTTTCTCATTTTCTCTTCATTCGTAATGTTCTCTTGTGCAATACCGTCAACAACATGGACATCTATATCAAGTGATATTGCAAGATCTCTCCATCCCTCTTCAATATTCTTACATAACGAAAATGCTCGATTTCGGCATCCTTTGCAACAAGTCTTTTCAAGATTGCTTTGATATCATTAAACTTTTGTGTATACAATGGATCTGTAAGAGGTGTGGATCCATGATGGGCAATCCAATTTCGAGATTTCAAAAGGTCTTCGATGATGTTTGAGTTTGGATCATTTTTAAATCTCAAGATCTTTCCAAGCAATGATAAATCAAAGTCATCAATATCGGTTCCCAAATTTGGTGTTCCAAACAGTATCAGACGTTGATCTGGAAAAAGATTCCTCAAGTTTCTCTTGTTAGCAACTAATGCGTTATACAGAGGAAGAGGACCTTTTGGAAAATACTTGAATATAATTTGCTTTGCATACTTCAAACCAACTTTTCTGGTCAGTAAACCCAATCGTAAAAGATTCTCATCTGAGATGTTAATGTGAAAATCTGATGATAATCTGAAAAAGGACAAGATTAAATACCTAAACAATTGTTTTCGCTCAAAATGTAGATTGTTGGAAAAAAAAGATACTAATTTTTGACGATCGTTTCAGAAGGAATTCCGTAATCCTTTGAAAAAAGATATAAAAAAGACTTGACATATCTTGCTCCTTTGTTTTCTCATGTCAATAGAAATATTTAACTCCAGTTCTTGTTCCAGAAACATACCTTTACTTTTAACCGTTCAAGAACAGATTTCAATCAATCCACTCATTTGCATATTTTTCGTGTTGTCATTATACAATAAATACATGTCATGATGGTACAGTTGAGATCTTTATGAACGCTTTGAATTTGCTTTTGTAAGAATTAATCCAATGCCTTTGGATCATTGAATTGAGATTATTTACGTCATTAAGCGTATCAATGATTGTTGATATCTTTCATAAAGCTTCGGGGACACGGGCAACATTTTTCATGCGATTTCAACAAAATATTTTTTGTTGCAGTCACACGTAGTGTCGACTATGTTGAATTTCTTGCAACAAAATACTGCGTGCTCTCGTCAGAAGCCATGTTGTTATGATTACTGCAGCGGACTTGTTTTGACATGTCAGCAAAAATAAATGAATATCATTGGATCAAAACAAAAGTTTTGTATAAAAGCATGTTGCAAATGTGGGGACACCAGCAACATTTTACAAAACGCATTTGCAACATGAAAAATTTGTTGCAGCATAAAAAAAAATATCAAACTGATTTGATATTATTTTTTGTTGCTGCAACATTGTTATGGGTGAATTTTGTTGCAGCAACAAACAAATATACTATGGGGACACGAGCAACAAATGTCTTGCGATTGCAACAAAACAGATTTTTGTTGCAATCGCAGGAAAAATGTTGCTCGTGTCCCCTTAGCTTAAGGCTGTTCATTCTTCAAATAACATTAATTTACATCAACGAGAATAATCCTATAGAGAGTTTGTAGTTTGTTTATAATTTAAGATTATAGAACATTTATTGCGGAGTGGAGCCTAGATAGTTATTTTGCCAAGATCAAATATTGTCGAAATTACCAACAGAGAGATACATTTTCGGTTGCCCTAAATCGACGAAAACCACTGTCACAAATTGTGACTTGGCTCATTTACATCAAATTTCCCGAGTAGAATTCAGTCATATAACACTTTCAATGCTAGAACAGAAAAGTTTTTAAGCATGGCCTTACGTAAGTTTTTCCGTTTCTACAGCTTGGTTTCCAATAAAATTATTTTTGTTGCGCAACCGTTTTGCAGCATTTTGTTGTGCAACAAGTGTAGGAAATTGTTGCAGAGACAGATTTTTTTCTATCTCTGCAACAGGTGTTGTACAACATATCTTTTGTTGCACAACATTCAGACTGTTGTGTAAAAGTTCTGAAAAACGGTTGCACAACCGTTGTGCAACAAAAAATAATTTTATTGGAAACCAAGCTTACGGTGCAAGGACTGTTTACCAAAATGGAGAGTTGACGTTCTTAGAGTTTAAGGGAGAAAATTTTTCCCGGAAGTGCTTTGAGGTTTGCTTGTTATGGACTTTCAACTAGGAAACGATTAGCTGTTATGATCAAATATTGGCAGGTCTATTGAATCGTAATTAAGTACATTGCATTGACAGAATTCATTGCATTAGAATTGCTAAAACACTTGATACATCCCAAAAAGAACTGCAACTGCAATCCCATTCTCCAACCATAAAACCATTTGTTATTGACTTTGAAATAAGATTATGATGCAAACCAATGACTATTAGACCCGTTAATGGCTCGTGGAGCAAAGTAGACATATATGGGGAAACACACTGTTATCGGGAGTGTTGCCCGCAAAGCTGAACATCAGTAACCCACGTATTCTTTCCTATTTGCAGTTGCAAACTTCGAACCAAACTTCATTTCTCAACGCATACAAGAAATTCCCATCCTTTACAAAAATTCCCGTTATTTCGCAGATCTGGCATTAAGAGCAGAACGTATAAACTGAAGCTTGTATCCTGTTGAAATATTTTAGATAAATAAATAAAATAATAAATAAACTTTACTTATCTCCTGAATGTTGCAACAATGCTATAAATCCTATAATTACTTGTGGCTCACCAATAAAAAAACCCGAATTTTGGTTGAAAATTCGATTTTCAGATTTTGATCGATTTAGATGCATTAAACATTCCTCTAAATGACACGGAAACTAATTTTATCATATCTTTAATAGTTTTTGAGATATTCTGCTTCTTTTGGGTCCACCTGAAAAAAATTCCTTAGCAACGGCCCCTAGCAACGGTGAATTAATGCTCTTTTTTGGTTACAAAATGGACAGAATTTCGCGATTTTTTGGCTGACTTGGTTGACAGATACTTGAGTGTGATAGCCAAGTGGGTATTTCGTTCGTCAATGCGCCATATTGTAAAAAACACTAAAGAAGATTTTGGGTGCCTTTCTAGAGATTTTCTCAGTATCAACAAAAAATTATCAAATTTTGTCATTAAAAATAAGTAAATTGGTTAATTTATTGGTTCTACCAGTATTATGGGAAGTAATAAAAACAAAGGCCATAAGAAAAGGAAGAGAGAATTTCGTGGTAATAAGTATACCACAAGAAGAGAAAGTGTAAAATCAAATGTGGCTGGTCCAACACAAAATGTTGTGACACCTTCAGTTAGCAGTAACAAAGTTTTTGTAGAAGATATGGATTCAGTTGCTAATGAGAATTATAATATATTGATAAACTTTTCTATTCTGAAGACACTGGTTGCAAATATTTACAGCTGCCCAGATTGTGACAGTGGCTTAACATTGACAGACGAAAACAATAAGCGAAGAGGGTTTTCGCACAAATTATCTTTCAAGTGTTGCTGATGCCAATTCGAATACAGCATCTTCACCTCTGAAGAGGTTGTTACCGATAGAAAAAAGGACAAACAAGGCAGAACTTTTTTTGATACCAATTTGAAAATGGTTATTGCTTTTCGAGAAATTGGGAAAGGACATCAAGCCATGGTAGATTTTTCACGAATAACAAACTTGTCTTTTATCAGTATTAATGCATTCGAGAATATTAACACCACTCTTCAAGCAGCCTATAAATTCTCTGTTGAACAATCAACTAAAGCAGCAGCAGCAAAAATTTCAGAGAAAACTAAAGAGAAACACCCCACCTCTTCTAACAAACTTATTACAGTTTCAACTGATGGCGCATGGCAAAAGCGCGGACACACATCACTTAACGGTGTTGTCACTACAATCAGCGAAGGAATGTGTATTGACTGTGAAGTGCTTAGCAAGTACTGCAGAGGTTGTCGAATGTGGAGCAAGAAGGAAAATCAATTAGGTTATGCAGAATGGAAAGCTAGCCACACTTGCACCTTGAACCATACAGCATCGTCTGGAGCCATGGAAAGTGCTGGAGTTGTGGAGATTTTTAATCGTTCTGTATCAAAAAACAGTTTGATTTATCAATATTATTTAAGAGATGGAGACTCTTCCTCTTTCAATGATGTTGTCAAAAGCAACCCTTATGAGGCTTTTGGTGTAAAACCACAGAAGTTACAAAAGCGTATTGGTACCAGACTACGTAATCGCCGGAAGGAAGTACATAAGGGTCAGAGGTTGACTGGAAAAGGCAAGTTAACAGAAAGTGCAGTCAATACAATGCAAAACTACTTTGGTATGGCTATTCGTCAAACAGCAACAGATGCCTCATTGAATGAAAATGAAAAAGTTTATCAGATGAAAAAAAGCATTCGAGCAGTGCTTTACCATTGTACAGATTTTCCTGATAAATCACGCCGCCATATTTTATGCCCTGTCGGTCCAGAAAGCTGGTGTAAGTGGACAAAATCAGATCAATCACTAGCTAATACCAATTACATTCCTAAAGTAAACTTACCAGTGTGGATTTATAATGTTATTTTGAAAGACTTTGAAGATTTGAGCAATGATGAACTTCTGAAAAAATGCACTCACGGTCAGACCCAGAATGCTAATGAGGGACTTAATAACATTATTTGGGCTAGATGTCCAAAAAACATATTTGTCCACAAGCCTGCATTTGAAATGGGAGTTCATTCAGCGATTTTGTACTTCAATGAGGGAACACCTGGACTTAAAAGAGTCAGGGAGTATCTAAATCTTAATATTGGTGTAAAAACTGCATTTTTTTCGAATCGTAAAGATAAAGCCCGGCTGAGTAATATGGCTAGAAAAGACCATTTAAATACTAAAAACAAAAGAAAAAAATTAAGAGCCATCAGGAAGGGCTGGCAGGACCAAGAAGAAGGAGGAAAATCTTATATATAAATCTTATATATCTTATATATAACTTCATATTTTAAAGTTTTTCTGCTCATTTTCTCAATTTGACGTTTCCGCAACAATTCCAATTTTTGAATGAAGGTAGCTTCTGATTGCCTTGCGCTTTTGGCTTGAAATTTTCAGGAGACTTTCTGTATATTAAGGTGGAGGTCCTGTCGTAAAATGAGCTTAAAAGGAGCTTTATTTCTAAAGTTTTTACCATTTCTCTGTAAAAATTCTTAGTCTAACCCCTGAAATTTCATTTTCCGGATGGTAAAAATTCAAAATTTCAAGTTTACCTTGACCTACAAAAAATATTTTACTACAGGACCTTCATTATATATACAAACACTTTTGCCAAATTTAAAGAAAAATCAGTTATAGTTTCTGCAGTATCTTCATTTGAAACTAGTTTTCAAAATCGCTTGAGAAATTTAGCAACTTTGAGCATTTTTACAGAACAGAGAATGTAATATGAAACTTAATTTGAGTTTTTCTTAATCATTTGATGCTGTATTATTGAAATTTACGAAAGAAAACAAAAAAGGAAGAAAAAAATTTTTTTATTGGTGAGCCACCTTAATTAAGGATTATTACTTACTTTCAGAACTGCCCTAAATAGCTATAAATGTCTGTTTGTTATTTCTACATCATTTCGTCGCATTGAATTGTGGTTGCTGTAGTGTGTACTTAGGAAATCTGGCAGAATTATGGGAAAAAGTCCGAACTGAATTAACCTGGTTCGTTGACAGCTTGAAAGGGGATGCTATGCTAGCCGATGTGAAGGCAAACATGTTTAATCAATTTAATATTCACAAAAATAAAAAAAATAGCTCCAGAAAGGCTCAGTTTTCAAAATTTTACTGACACTGGGGAGCCAGCGAATATTTCTTTAACAGCATTTTTATCGACAATGTCAACTTCATCCAAATATAAGTGAAGGTCAGTTTTTCTATTCTCCATTTTATCTCGCAATATCACCATATCCTTCACATCAAGCTTTGACTGAGAAAGAGATAATACTGATAGGTACGGTGCTGCAGGCAATAATAATTCGAATTGTTTACTATTTAAATGTGACAAACATAAATTCCTCAAAGTCGCCATTCCATTTGTTTCTACTTGTCGGAGAATCGAATCAGCAATTGCTTGTATTCCTCTTTCCGATATATTTGGATTGTAATCTAGATTTAATCCTTTAATGTTACTGAAGCATGAAGACAACACAATAACAGCATCATCTGTGATGTTGCAAGATTGCAGGCTAAAGAAAGTTAAATTTCGTTCTGCATCTTTAATTGTTTTCGATAAAAGTGTTAATGTCGGTAATGATATACTACATTCCAAAATACTCAAATGAATGACATATGATGCACACGGCATCATACTTTTCACCACTTGATCGGTACAAGTTTTGATAATCAAAAATTCAAGAAGAATCTTTCCTTTACTTTTTACTTCATGAAAACGTTGTGATAACATCTGAGCATATTCATTAGGAATATTGTTGCACTTCATCAGCCCTAAAATTTCGAGATACGGTAGATATGCGATCAGTTCTTCTGGCAATAATGACACAATAAGGCTTCTTAATTTAAGGAAACTTTTATGTTCGTCCTCTTTCCCATTTGAGACTAATGAAACAAACACTTTTCCATTAAAGTGTGGGCGAAAATTTATAGAAACGGATCCGCTTAGTAATGACTTTGCAGATTCCAATTCTTTATCATCGACAAAACCATTAAAATCAATATTTAGGATAATCTCTGCACCAGATACCAATCCATGTTCTGGTGAAAATAAACGAGAAACGTAACGCAGCATTTGACGAGACGTAATATTCACGTCAATGACCCCAAAGTCAATCCTTTTAAAAGCATCGACTAATAGAGATGGAACCTTCCGTTTCGATTCATAAACAGATTCCAGCAACGTCAACCAGGAGTCATCAATACGTCGACAATACAATACATATTCATTGGAAATATTGAAAAAACTTTGCAACCAATCCCATGCGCAGTGCCATTTTAACCAATAATTGTATGTTGGACAGAGTTCTTTAATAATTCCATAACCAATGGAATAGTTAAATAGTTGAAGTTGACAGCTGCACAGTTTAAACAGCAGACAATCAATATGACGATCCAGAAGATTTTCCCATCTGGTCTCTTTCACAACTTCTTTCACAAAAGTATGTACCAAATGATCGTTTGAGTTTGATTGAGACATGCTTTTATGTAATACTATCAGAGTCGGCAAAGAATTCCAGAGAGGAGACTCCTCTCCCAAATTCATGAAAATATCATAAATTTCATTTCTGCGTTTGCAAAATAAATATAAACCACAAAGGAACTCGGAAAAAATCAAATGTTGAAATTGGTAATTGAAACCTTTTTTCGTTGAACCATACTTGACCAACATACCACACTTTTCCAGGTCTAAATCAGCTTCTTTAAAAACAACTTGATGGTTTTTCAGAGAACAAAATGAAAGTTTTCCTAGTTTCATCATCAACTGGACAACTTTCTGTTGCGAAGCGACTTGATAAAGATCTGCATTGGACAAAGCAAGGTCTTTGTAACAGTTCTGGATGATGAATAAACACATAACCAGATTAACACTAACACTTGAGGTCCTGTGATCGAAACTGTTTTGTTGATCATTTATGTAGCATAGGGTTTCCAAATACAAAGGAACTGTCGCCAATGATTTGACCTCTGGGTTACGCTCGATTTCTTCAATAACTTTATCCACCATTTGCTCTTTATCCTGCCGATCACTGTAGTGTTTTTCAACGAATGATCTTTGATTCTCTGTTGTAAATCCCATCACATCAACCATTTTAGAAGCTTTGTGTTTCACTTTTAACACCAAATTTTGAATGGCGTTTGGTCTTCCTGTAATGCAAACACGGAAACTATCGGCCGATTTCAAAAAGTTGTTTTCCAACATGTCATAGATTTTAGTTACTTTTGAGCTTTCTAATTCGTCTAAACCATCAAATACAAAAAGAACATGTTTGCCAAATTCTTTCATATGATCTAAACTCATTTCTTGACTTAAACCTGAAAAATGATTAATGACAAAATCTTTCAGCGTGCTTTCGTTTGTTTCCTCGATCTCTCTACATTTGATATAAAACAGCAACTTGATGTCGTTGAGCATCTCACCTCTAGACCATTTCAATACCAACGTGTCTGTTAAGGTGCTTTTGCCTATTCCACCAATTCCACGAATCGCAACAAAATCATCACCATCATCTTTCAAAATGTCCTGCATCTCAATCTTTTTACGTAAACTGAACTGGTTAGTGAGGTTAAAGATACGATCAGAATTTCTTGTACTATCCACGTTTCTAATACTTTTACTCATGTATAAGTTGATGTATTGATTCATACGTGTGGTGGACTTTAAGGGCCATTTACTAAGAATATCAGTTGATTGAAAATGTTCGAATCTTGAGTGGTAATGTTTTATTTGAGCACTTCGTAATTCTTTTAGTTCTATAGGATAACATTATACGATAATAATAACAAGATTTATGAATACGAAAACGTACTTTACCATCAATTGAGAATCATAAACGAACCTGTAGTGATGTATGTATCTTCAACAATCTTTTTTACAATGCTTTGATGATTCTGCATAATTAACTGTTGCTTGAGGTGGTTCCATGAAATATTGAATGACTTGCATTCAAAGCACTTGTTCATTTTCTCTTCGTTAGTAATGTTTTCCTGTGCAATATCGTCAACAACATGGACATCTATATCAAGTGATATTGCAAGATCTCTCCATCGGTCTTCAATATCCTTACAAACGATATCAAGTGCTTCTCGCAGAACTATCGAGCCTAGAGAACAGTATATAGTATTTTAGGAATGAAAAACCGTAAAACAGAAAAAAAGCATTTTAGCTTTATTTTGGTATTGTATTATTAGTTTCCAGTCCTCTTACATGAATATATGAATATATGTGGTCCCATGTTGCTATACTGCGTGGTCAGACATCAGTCGACAGTCATCGAGAAGGTAGATCATACGTGTCTTGTTAATATTCCCCAACACTTTAAATATTCATTATTTAGTTATATTGCTGTAACTGTAGATTTCTGGTGTTATATTTCGAAGAGAGGTCTTGTGATGATTAACTTTAAAAGATTCTATGTCATTGCGTGATGACGGTTCGTAGGATAAACATGGTGGGAGTGACAATCGTAGGCCTCTTTAGCTAGTTTTCCAAGTGACCGAAAATTCTACTTGAAGCTGATAAAAGTTTTTGAAAAAAGTGTTTTTGAAAAAAAAAAGAAAATTTAATGAAACAAAACTCAGAACTACTCTAGGCGCTGGGATGAGTAATGTTTCGGAGGTCAGCCGTCCTGAATTTTTCTTTCTTTCTTTATTTATTTATTCATTACGAATGTTTACCCAGGATAACCTCTTCAATTCCTTAAGGTACTGTTATCAAAGAGGGTACTGCGAAGGAGGTCCCAGAGCATTTAAAGCCCCAATTTGGGCTACGGAAACTGTACTGACAGGTACCGCTCAAGTAGCAACCATCCTAGACATCATTCCTACTCTCTTGCTGAGTGATAAGCAGAGAGGATTGTTATAGTCGGAGCCATGACTCGGTCGGGGATTGAACAAATGACCTCTCCCACAGGAAGCGAACAATCTACCACTAGGCTACCAGTCGGTACCATTAGACGAGAAAATTAAAAAACAATTACGTTATAAAAAAAAAATCAAGTCATAAAAAGTTATAAAAGTTTGAAGTTATCAATAAAATAATCAAATAATCAAATACTGTATTTATCATAGATATCCTAGTATATGTTCAAAAATGTTTAACAAATAAGATACAAGTATGTAAAAACGTTTTTCATAGAAAACGGTTATTCTATCACTAATTATTTCTTCTTGTCTGATAGGAGAAAATCACAAGGAAAAGGTTATAGTTGTCAATCACGAATCGGCTTCAAGGAAGGAGCTCTTTTGAGTTCAACAGAGGCTTTAAAATGTGAACAAGAGGCCTTTGGGCCTTAAGGTCAGCGCAAAAGAAAACTAAGAAATTAAAAGCAATGGCGATATTCCTGAGATTTTTATATTATGAAAGCTTATCATTCAAGGATTAATGCTAGGAATCTAAGTTTCAGAACTGAAAAATTTAAAGGTAACAAAAAAGGGCGTTAATGAGGGCGAACATAACTGCAAACTAACTACACACAGAATAATAGGGGAAATGAAGATCAGTAAGGTTAACCAAAGGGAGGAATAAACACTAGACTTCCTTTCAAACATGTGCAATTTCAAGGAGGCTAATATTCGTCATCATCGAGTTCAAATTCAACAATTGTATCAAATTTTCAGGTACACATACATTTAGAAGATGAATTTTGCTAATGCTCGTGAAATGCACGTAAAATGTCCTGATTATCATACATTATAACATAATCTTCTGATTATGTTATAATGTATGATAATCAGGACATCAGGACCGTTGACAAATCAGGACCGTTGACAAATTGTTTACAAAAAGCGCTAGGATCAGATCTTAGACATAAATAGCTTTCATAAAATTGATTATAATAATATAAAATGAATTTTTAGATTAATCTTATTATATTTTACTATATTTTATTATATTTTATTCTTTTATTTTAGAGTGACATATTTAGTTTTTCTTTGACGGTGAAATCCTTCTTATTTTTTCCCTTTTCGTCGTAAAACCACGCAGAGGCGACAGGTTTTTTTTACGATTAGTATACGGGGAAATCCCGCGGCTGATCGTTTTCATTGGCTAATAAAGGAAAACTCTTAAAATGCGCTGTTTTGATTGGCTGATGATTTCCAAAAAATTAGTTCGTTAATAACGGATTTTCATTTGATTTCATTTGACGAAGAAACACAGGTTTGTATACATGCGAAAGTATTGTTATTATAAAACTGTTAATTGTTAAACTTTTAGATCATTAAAAGAACAGGTAGTGCATGCGTAGGCTATTAGTTGTTTGTTTAAAATGTAAAAAGTTATTTTAGTTATCAGATATACAGAAGAAGTGCAGTGAAGTTTTTAAAAATTGGCTGCAGAACGAACGAACGAACGAACAGGTCTGTACGAAGGTATTATTATAAAACTTTTATTGCTTAATATTTTATTAGATTAATAAAAGAACAGGTGACACATGCGTAAGTAAGTTACAGGGGCGGATCCAAGGGTGGTCAGATTGGTCGACCGACCTGGTAAAATCAAATCAAATCAAAAATTTTAAACGAGCGCAATTTAGTTCTTAGCTGTTGCACGCGCCGTGCCGATCAAATCTTCACGGGAATTAGCCTGAGAAGTGATACGTCATGAAACACATTCCATACTTTTTGATCACTCATTTTCCGATAGTCTCAGATCAATAAACGATTTTTCCGGCTGAATTCAACTTTGGAAATCGTACATAAGCGAGTAGGCTAAGGACCATGTTGCCCACTTTGAGTTTTCGAAGCCACTGCATTTTAACGCATTCCATTGGTTTAAAATCCTGAGAACAATAGATTGCTAAACAATTGACCTATCAAGCCTCGGTTAAAATTTCACTTGTAGTTTTGGATAAGTGACTTTTGACCGTGTGTTTTTGGACCGATTGGTGCTTTGTCTTCCAGACTATAGTTTTTGCAAATAGGTCAAGCTTATCTCCCTCATGCAGTGAATTCTTAATCGAAGTAGGTTTGAAAAGGTGAAAGCTGCGTTTGATAGCAATGATTGTTATATATAAGCGATTTACGAAGATTTGATAACAAAGTTGTCGGCACAGATGAGTCACAATGTTTTGATTATGTAGGATTGTGGAAATCTGGCGCACTTTGCCAGTTTAAACAAGGTCTTTTTTTATGTACAGTACAATGTGCATCATCGAACTTTTTACCAGTTGAGCATAGATTGATGGCTAAGGTAAAGGATTTGTTTAATTTGAATAGAGTAATTTGATTTTGTGTATGATATATTTGATTTTTAATCTGTTTTGATAAGGAATTTGTGGTTTCTTTTCATTTCTAAAATTAAAGATGGCTGGTTGTTTATTATTTCAGTTCGGATACAACAGGATGTAAATTGACTTTTCAGATGCTCTTGTTGGTGACAATTTTTGATGATGTGAGAATTTTATTGTGCTTGGAGTTACTTCTTAATTCGATCACACTATGCGTTACATATCCTGTTTCGAGTAATTTTTTTTTCTGAAAAGCAACAACATCAACAAGAGGTGAGATTCTTTTAGAAGTTTTGGAACTGTTCTTGACTGTTCTTTATCTGTTAACGATCATAACTATCCTTTTCATGAATGTATATATGTAAAGTTGTTGCATGTAAAAAGCTGTTTATTAGGCATGTTGTATTCATATTGGGTTGGTTTAATGTTAGATTGGAGACTTAGATTGGAAATAATACAGGGTGTTGTACCTGACTGTCTCTCTTCTGCTCTTTCCAGCAGATGTCTATGGGAGAGTCTTTTTACTCCCAGAACTTAAACTTTTTTTTTTTTAATTAGTCGCTCAATACAAGGTTTAAAACCACTAATGTGTATTGAGGTACAAGGAGGAAAGGTGACGATGAACATTACATTTAAAGTGTTAAAGATTATAATGAGACTAGTAACCCGCGTAAAAGTTTTTTACGGCTAATAATTTCGAAAACGATGTGCCGCGTGTTCCCCGTGTGTGTGAACCCCGTTACGAATATTTTAATTAAGGAATCACGACTCATCAATGTAATCATGTTGTAGAGCTCGAAAAACTGATCAAAAAAATGTATGGGATCGTGTGCAACACATTTAACTTAGAGAGTGTTATGTTTTTTTTAAATTTACGGCATTTATCCTAGTATCCCGTGTAAAAATTTTTTACGGGTTTTAATTCTGAAAGTAACGTCTCAAACCTGATGTCGAAAAATTAAATCACAGCATCATGAAAGGAAAGGGTATCAGTGTTGTAAATACTTTAAACTTTAAATATAAGAGTGCAGAACAGTTGTTTTACTTGGAAAATCTTAAACCCATCAAAAATAAAAATAAGCGCTGTGTGTGCATCGGCTTTTTTCACTCTGTAAAATAAAATGTATCGATTGAAGATGAAATGCAATGGTTCCCCGTGATGAAAATATCTAACGTCAATATACGAAAAAAAAAAACACTTCTCACCCTTTTAATTAAAAAATGTCTAGGTATTCTAGCTAAAGCATTTTTAGTTCACTATCAACACTGGAGTTCTGAACAGAAAAACGTTTTAATCGGAAGATCTGAAACACATCAAAATATTCATAATACATCTTTCCTGATAGTAGTAAAAATAAATTGTGCGTACAGGAAAACAACAAAAATGCTGGATAAATAGACTGTGTTCTAACTAAATAGAGCTATAATATTGTAACTTTGGTTTAACTTCAAAGAAGGAGAATATACCTTTCCATACCAATTCACATCATCATCTTAGTAAACAACAACATCTTCTGCAGCCATTTTCAAACCCTTACAAACTCTTTACTTTCCATATTTCATACTGTAAACAAAATAATAATACTTTAAACTACTACTAATTTAATCTACTACTTTCCAACACACTTTCCTACTGTAAACATATACTTAAACACTTTCTTCTGCTATTTCTTTTCCACTGAAATTACACTACCATATTTATACACTGAAAAACATAAAACTGCTTTCTTCGTTTGGAAAAACTGCTTTTATGCTTATGTGAGGTAACTTTCTCTATTTTGCAGGAGATTTTCTACTATAAACATACACTAAATACCTCTGTAAACTTTCTTTTCTTTCCAGTAAGTGTAGTAAACCTTTCACCTTTCACCTTCGTCTGCTTTGTGCTAAACTGTCCAATGACTAACGGATTTACTAACGGATTCCGTCGGCAACCAATCAAAACGGCGAAAAAAGAATTTCTTGCATTTTGATTGGCTTAAAAATAACTCACGTTAGATGCCCCGTGCTATGATACTAATCGTGAATGTGTCTTGCGTGGTCTAACTGCCGCTATATGACCACGATTAAGAAGATTTTGACCATTAAAAAAACAAAAACACAACACTCTCTAAGTTAAATGTGTTACACACGATTGCGGATTATTATAAGGAGACTAGCCGCCAAGGCGGCGTCGCTCGCCACCCATGTTCAGCATGCATCCAGTTCACGAAAAATAAAATGAAGAATTGGCAATGATAAGTGTGCCCATATTGTAGAGCTCGAAAAACTGATCGAAAAAATGTATGGGATCGTTTCGCTACGACCAACCGTTGCAGAGATATCGTCGATCAAAGATTTTGATGACGTCATAGCAGCAGTACCAAATAAAATTTAGGCCCAAATGTTGTGTCACCCCATCACCCGCATCGTGGACCCTAAAAAACGTCAGTTATCCCTATTGGTTCTCGAGATATGTCCCCAAAAACGTCGCGTTCGATTGGGGATGCAATGCAATGATTCCCCGTGATCATACAAAAAACCATGGACGTATAAAAAGAGAAGGACTCACAACTCATTTCAATAGCTATTCAATTCTATTGTTAAAATCCATTGTGTCGGCATCCCTTTCATACCAAAGCGTGTCTCGTATTTCACTGGATTTTTGTTGAGACGAACGATTATTTACGTGCCAATCTAACGCGGAAAACTGAAATATCAGAGGAATTAAGACTCATTAGCTTTCAAAACACTTTTATTCATTGTTCAAAGCCAGCGAAGACGATATTCAATCGTTTTTAAAATGTCTGTGAGTTTGCTAGAAGATGTTACAAGTGAAAATAGAAGAAAATCATGGCACAGCGTCTCTACATGTTATGAAGTTAATATTTGCGCCTCAAAAATGCCTAAGCTACACAAAACAGAGAGATAGTTTATCTATCTTTTCTGAAAGTTTCAAGTCTGAAGCTTTAGGAACTCCTAAGGAATCATACTTTTAGTTTTGGTGTTTTTCAACAGTTTTCGTGTTTATAACAAAAGGCTGCTAGTGTGGAAGCCAATGGAAACTTGTATTTTTAACAGCACTTGAGGGGGTTTCAAAACTGCTTTTGTCAAAATTTCAATAAAGCGAGGCGAGCTTGTTTGAATAGATTTATAAAAGTTGTAAGTCCTTCTCTTTTTATACGTCCATGAAAAAACTGACGTCATGCCAACGATACTGTAATAGATTGTTGTGTGATCTTACGTGACGAATCCTTATTCAAAATCACCGTTGCCTTATTTTAATGCAGAAGCAAAAAGTTTAGTTTTACCTTTTTTAATTGGGTATGTAAGCCCATTGGCGTGTACTTTTCATGAATATATAGAGGTGATGGAAAAACAGACTGGGGTAAAGAATTCCAGAGAGTGGAGGAGCGAGGAATGAAACTTTGTTAGTACAAATTTTTTGATGATTTTGGGATGTTGACAGTGTGATCATGGCAATTAGATGAATATCTTGTGTTTCGCTTGACAGTTTTTAATGCAAAACTACATCAACTGGGAAAATTAGACTGCTGTATACTCTCCATGGTATTTCACTTAAGACTAGGTGGAAACATTATAACCTGTTCTGTTTAATTTTATTTGTTATATGTGTTTGTATCCCTAAAAACCTATGTAATGGGATAAAATTCAAAATTCAGGTAGACAATGAAACATGTAAACATATCGTTTCAGGCATACGACAATAAAATGCTAGGTAAAGTTTAAATATTTTTTCTGAGATCGAAAAGGTATTTTATTTCATTTCATTATATTTCCAGAGGTCATCATCAAATTAATTTTTGGTCTCAGTTAGAAAAAACGTTTAAGCTTCTGGTAACATTATTCATTAAAAACTTGTAAGCCTGTTAAATTACCTTCATGTTCCAGTTTTTGTAGTAGTTCTGCTGAAAAATTTGAAGTTACTCTTTTTCATATTTCAAACCAAATATGGTTATTATTATTTCTTCAACTGACATAGCTGTTTCTATAATAATTGCTAGTTCAAGTACTTCATTCTCTAAACCTGATGATATTGCCTTCTTGCCTGTTACTGCTTCAACAAATACAAAAACACAAGTTTTACCTATTCAGTCTTCCAACCACAATGTCATCGGTTACAGAGAAGAGATTGGGCTGTTAATTTAAGTAATACTAACATAAAAAGTAATGCTTTTCAACCAAAAAATTTTATAATTTTCCCAAAACAGATATTTTCAATATGCATGGTTTGATTTGTTTTCTTAGTTTATTCTCTATCCTTGGATGTACCTTTTTGTCTCCCTTGTATTGTTTGTTCTGGAAGGTTAAATTTTGTTGTTCACAGATAACTTTCATCATTAATCATAATTATTAATTTTTGTTAAGAGTAATTCAGGTAAATAAGTAAGCATTCAATGGAGGTATCTGTGAAAGCGGTTGTGGAGCATAGACTTTATTTGAGTTACTAACCTTAATGCTATATATAAGTTCAGAAGATCGATTCACCATTTTACCATAGCCTTAAAATACATATTGGATATGCATCATATAAATTGATCTCATATTTACACATCATAAATTTTTTGCAAGGTTTCTTGGATATTTCACTTTTTTTAATTCTTATTACAAACTATCAACTTAATTCTGGCTATAAAAGACTAGTTATGGTGTATTCATAAACTGTACATTGAAACAAATTGTACTTGATAATAGAAAAATGAGAATTAGATTTACAATGTCTAACAGCGTACCCCATTTTGGAGTTCATCTGTATAAATTCATTATGATTTTCCTTTTCATTTTATGTGAAAATATTGAGAAGAAAATATTGAAAACTGACATTTAAACGTGAGAGGCCAAATATGATTAGCATCTCTGATGACATGACTTGTTTATTTGTTAAGTGTGGCTATGTGTAATGTCAATGTTGTGTTAAGGATACAGTATACGTTTTGAGCATAGTTTTTTAAAATTCAATTTTTTTGCCAACTATGAATAATTATTTGCTATATTATATATCACTGAAAAGCATTTTTTATAAGCTATCGAATGATATTAATGTTATTTGAAAATTTTGTACTAGTAAAAATGTAGAAGGCTTGGAAATTTTACACCCCGTCTTCACAAAAGCAACTCCATTTACAAAACTACTTAGTTTCCAGTGCTCATTCTACTCTTGTCAGAATCACAACAGATGTGGGTAAAAACGGGGTTTTTTTTATTTTTTGAAAAAGCCTCATTTTCAAGTTATTTCATTTTTCCTGAAAAGTGAAATGCAGAACAAAATGATGTTTATTTACACAGTAAGGAATGGTTTTAATTTAGTTTTGAAAGATTAATTACTTTAGCTTTGAATAGATATCTGAGTATATGAGTCAAAATTTTTTTCAAATTCAGGTTTTCCATATTATTGCACAATTGAAATATTATTCTTTTAGGTAATAATAAAAAAGCATAAACCATTAAAGAAATTAAACTCATGGTTTTAATCATGATGTTGATGGTTTTGGGAAGAACAGACAATATATCATTTCAAAAATTCATTAATGATTGCAGTCCAGTAACAAGCACAAGCGAAATAGTTGGAGGTATCAATTTGTTTTCATTTAATATTTTGTAATGTTATTCAATTTCCGCGCTTTTAAGCGTAGGAAATTGTTTGGTTTACACATTCTATCTATCTATCTATCTGTCTCTGTAACAGTTTTTTTGCCGTTTTCGGAAAGTCCGTTCGGATTTCGGATTGTTAGTTTATTCAGAATAGTTAATGATAGACCCAAAACTCTATGCAAAATGTAATACAAAAAGGCCACTTTCAATATTAATTCATAAAAATATTAACTTTTTTATACTTTTGGAATACTTTTAGAAGTTATTTTAGCCGTTTTATATTGAAAACTTCCCAATTCAATTATCTTTAAAATTTCCTTAAAAAGTCAGTAAAATATGCTCACCGACCACGTGAAATGTTCTCGAACCGATTTGGTTTATGTTTTGAAGAAGTTGTAGAGTAGAAGAAACTTTGAAGAAGAATTTTAAGACTATTGCAATCGAAATATAATCATGAGAACATTCCTTATGGAGGAAATATTGATGTTTAGCTGACTTTGGGAAAAATTCTTGAAAAAGAAGGTGAAGGTTTGATAGTAAACGAAACTTTCCTGTGAAAAACATTTTCATTATCACAGCAGAAATGTATGTAGTATCAACATTACTGGTGAATACGTCTTATTAATAAATGCATGAAACATGTTCATTTCATTTTATAAATATTACACCGAAAGTTGAAGATATTGAAAAAAAACAAAAAACAAATGAAATTGTCATAGCACCATAAATCACTAGTGAATGAATTGACCCAAACATACATACATACTGAAAGTATAAACATGTGCAAGATATTGGTGAACGATATGTCTTATAAAACTGTTTTTCTGGCTCCGAAACGTCACAGTGAATTGAAAAGCGGTTGAAACTAAGTTTAATAAATTAAAGAAGGGAGTAATTTGGGGAATTCCAGACTGTATCAAATTATTCATCACTGTACAATGCTCGGTCAAGTTATCACTGTGTGGAACTGATTAGTTTTAAATTCACATTTAAAAGATTTTAAGATGACATTGTTCAAAATAATCCTGCAAACCACTCAATGGAGGCACAATGATTTAGTTTGGATATTATGTCAGGAAAACAAACTTTGGATGATGATTAGAATCCAACCAACATACAATGAGATCACTAAAGCCTTGTGAAAATTTGGAGTGTAATATGTTCTAGGACACAATACCTTAAGGGGATTTTTTTTTTGCGTGGATCAAATTTTGCGACTTTTGCGAATTTTGGTCAAATTCGCAAAAATAAATCCACGCAAAACGTCAAGACATGAACGATTCGCAAAAAAAAAAATCCACGCTAAATTTTATGATTTTATTTGCTCATTTTTTGGCTCTGCGTACCTTTCGTATATTAACTATTTCCTTGTACTTATCAAGCACCCATTGGTTTTGCAATGTGGCAGGCATGGAAATGGTGATTTTCGCTGCTACTTCTAAGCTATATTATAAAGTACACACATTTCACTTTGTGCCCATTCGCAAATATAAATCCAAACACTTTCCTTGAGAAGCTCTGACTCGAAAAAATTAATCCACGCAAAACGCTCTCAAACCTTGGCTGGCAAAAATTAGTCCACGCAAAAAAAAATCCCCTTAAGGTATATCATGTTCGAAAAGAACATTTTCATACAGATCCTAACAGTTTTTTTGTGTCATTTATCTTTTCGTGCACATTGGGAGGGTATGCATCTACCGGTTTCAAACCATCAAACTTCTCGGTGAAAACTCTGTTAAAAGCGTTTGGAAGAACGAGACATCACTTGGCCAAAACCTCACCCTCCCAAACAAATTTAACAAGGTTTTGACCGTAAAGATTAGCTGGTTTGAAACCGGTAGATGCATATACAGTTGGCGTTATTTATAGACTCCATGGAAGTGGTAATATGCAGACAGTGGTGGATCTAGAGTGTAGTCGCAACTTGTGGAGAAGCGCATTAACATAATTTGTGAATTCAGTTCATATTATCAATGGGATTATTTGAACCTTTTTCCTTTATGTTTGAATTGCTAACACTCTCCTACACAAGTTGCGGCTTACCTCTGGATCCGCCACTGGCAGGTTTAGTAGAAATAGATTTTCGTATTGTATGTTATGTTGATTTAAGTTATGTATAAGCAATATAATTTTTATCTTCTTGTAATCCTGTTAAATGTCATGGATTAAAATCTTTGAAATGCCCAAGTTTCTCCTGCTCCTATTAATGCAAGTTATGAACAATTTCATGTAATGTTTACTGAAATGTATTACCAAATTCACATTTCTGGCAAAATTTGGAAGGTGTGCACAAAGAACAATTGGAAGGTCCTGATTTTAAAGTTAGCAGTTACTCGCAGATTTGGTCATAAATACCTGAGGTCTTCAGTTTTTAAACAAGTTTGGTTGTATAGATTTAATAGTTTAATAGTGTTGTGAAAGTCTTCGATAATCCCATACAGCTTTTTTTTCAAATGATTTTGGTTCACTTCTATCGAATATCATTTTATTCTCCATGTGAACCATAAGTCATATTTTGGGAATTGTGATAGACCTGTTCTCACGTAAGCAACAAGAACAGAATGGATAGTCATTCAGATATCTTGAAAATTAGCCTAGGCTTGATGCGGAAATTGTTCAAGCCATGAGGCTTCTAGTTCAATGTTTGCTTTTGTATGTCTGGGTAAACAGATCTGTGTTATATACTGCCATTTTTTACACTAAAGTTACTTCCCTTTTGCGTATAAATATATATTCTGTTATTGGATTTCTGCGTAAGCAAGAAATACTTTACGATCGTCCGTGTTTTTCTTCGTTTTTTTTCATCTACTGTCCAAACCTACGCATTTTTGTTTCTTAAAATTCATTGGTTCATAAAAAAGCCGTCTCAATCGTGATTGGTGGATAATGCCCGATTTCTACGAAAGGGTGCTAATATAGCCACCTTAACTTCAATAGCGACAGTTTATTGGCTTGAATTTCCGCCATGTGATCATTCGGGTATTTTTCGACTTCACATTTGCACGCCGTTCGCATAATGGTAGAAGAAACCGAAGAAACCCACTTAGACTTCCACGTGTTGATTGATCGATATTGAATAGATTTAAAAGAAGATTTAAGGGAGAAGGGGAGAAGTTTATAATTATCTTACAAAGATTGTACTGCATTCATTCTTTTCTAAAAACAAGCTCTCAATGTTTTATAAAAACTGTGTGAAAAGGAATGCTTTTTTTTTGGAAAATGTCTGGGGGATTCTTTTAAGCCTTTATAAATACCAAAGATCCTTTGTTTCATGTGTGGGATGTAATGCTTTTTAAGCTCTGGATACATACAGCTCAGCTCAGTTTCCTCTTCAGCTCCAACAACATACAAGAATGTTCTGTCTACCCTCTACCTGTGCATCATTTTATGTTTGATGTTTCCCTAGCTATTTTAGCTTATTTACTTGTATATGCTAAATACTGGACATTCTTTAACTCAAATTTCTGTTTTCAGTTATGTTTGCTAATTTTGGTAAGTGTAGGTCTTTCATAATCCTAATCTTTGTTTACTTTTTGTGTTTGGGAAGTCTTTTTGTAATTAGGAAGATTGACCGTAGATACGTAATCACTGTGATATCTGAAAGCATATGAATTTGATGTTATTTTGTTCATTAAGTTTATTAGAAGTTAATGTAAGGTTCGTATTGTGTCAGTTATGCTTTCATGATGCCCTGGCGTATATACGTAGTTAAAAATTTATTGTTTTTTAAGTTTCTGAATAAGTTTTTATAATCTTTTCATGAAATTTAGTTCAGGTAAGGCATGTTTTTAAATTAAAAAGATGGCAATGACGTATTGTTACTCAAATTAAAGCACAAATTTCTGTTTTCAGTTATGTTGATTTTGTATGTATATAGATGTATTTCGTATCATTAAAATCTATGCTTTCCTTTTTCTCCTTCTGAATTAGGAATTCTGTTAGGAAGATTGACAAGACATATTAAATTCATAACATTTACATTGACTTACGTGCATACTCATTGTCTTATCTGAATTGATCACTGAATCCTTAATATCATTTCGTACCAACAAAATAAAGAACATGTCATTCAGATAAAGTTTTGCATATTGACAATTATGTTTTTTCCAGATTTTTGGGGAGTACATGATCAGAAATTTAATAAATATATATTGCGGATTAAACTTTTCTTAAATTTCAAGAATGTCATAGTCTTTCTTTTTTCATACTTCAGCTGATTTTGCAGAAATCCTTGTGCCTGCAAGGGCATCTTGTTGCTATTTGTTTCTGCGTTAAATCTTCTACATGTAAAAAACATGATTTCGCTAAATAGGTTATTTTAAGCGTTTCGATGATTCAAATTCTTTATCATTTTGATGTTTGGTTGTGTTTAATGTCTAAAAATTAAAAATTATGGTTAAAAATTATCCCAGGATCAAATGTTAAGTATTTCGATGTTTTAATTTTTTAATTATTTTGATCTTTGGTTCTTCCAGGGGAAATTAATTTTATTAAGCTTTTCTGTGATTCAGCTCACATTTGATTAAAACCAGTAAAAATTGTTTATTAATTGATACCCTGTTTTTTCGTCTTTTTTGATTTTTTGACTTTGACTTTTTGATTTTTGGAAAGTGATCTTTTAATTTTTCGGTCATAACTTTTTAACCAATGAACCAAATTTAAAGTTTGATACGTCAAAATTTAAGTGAAAGCATCCTCTTTACGATGGAAAAAAATTAAATATAAAATCGATTTTTTTCGGACTTAAAGACTTAAAGTTTTTTGTGTGACACCCGGTACATGCTACTTAACACTGTAATAATGACAGTTTTTCAAAACAATAACATCAAAAAAAATAATAAAGCACTGGGTAAAACTAACTATTTCCTGTTAATCGAAACACAATTTGTCTTTTGAATCATGGAAAATCACAAATTAGTTTCCGCTCTACCATTTCACTAAAGGAAAGGAATAGACTTTCATAAAATTACAAACAAACTTTATATGATAATCATACAAGCCAATAACAAAATGAAATGACTGTGAAAGAGCACCTATATAGCAGGAAATGTTATTGAAACATGCTTAAATTCACTAGTCATATTTATGTAAACAAATCTGCAGAAATTTTAGTACAAATATATCAATTATCTCTGCTCCTAACTTCAAATCAGTTCTCCCCGAAATAAATAAAATGCCATTCATCCATAAAATTACTACATCTAAAGTAGTAAAGTACACTTTTTGACAATACAGGTTATTGTGATCATCAGAATTACAAAGGGTTATTCAATATCAAAGATGAATATAAATAGAATGATTATAATACTTGATGTGACTATTATGCTAGCAATAATAACAATGAATACCAAAACAACTTTTATATAGACAACTTTCCAAGTGACGCTATGTTTATAAACACTAACATTGTTTACTTGGTAATTGCCGCATAAAAACTTTCATCATAGAACACTATCGATCAAGTCGTTGAGCATGTGTATGCACTTTCGTAGGAAATAAAATATTATATATATTATATATACATTTCAAACTGATTTTATCCGTTTATTGGTACTCTAGAAGACCCAAAAACACAATAGAAACTCAAGAAAGTCAAAGTCAAGTATATAGTATGGGCAATGTAAATGTTACTTGACTTTTTTGTTAGATATTTCTAAACAGTTGAACCGTTTTCGTTATATATGTATATATTATCTGAAGCTGAAGTTGATTTAATCGAAATTGATTCTCAAATAATATGCATTGTTGGTTGGTATTGAATCTCATTATCTTTTACCGCAAGGTTTTTAACAAAAAACAATAAAAATAAATTCATTTATGCACCACATTGACCCTATCCAATCATCAGTCAATTTTTCTTTAGGCAGAAGTAACAATATTTCATTAAAAACATGATAATAAAGACGAGACATGATAACAAATGAAAACATATAAACCCAAGAGAATATGAACCCTTGGAAGCAGCAGAGCTATCATATCCATTAGGTCATTTAACCTATCCCCACACACCACCACAAAAAACTCCACAAAATTGAGTATATAACCTAGGGTTACTCAAAATACAAAGTCGAGACTATAAGAATTTTGCCTTCTTAGAAGCATAGATATAAAACGTATGACTGGACGCATTCTTGGTTCATTACCAAGATTTCGTAAACAAACTGACTTGAACGCTAAATCTTTCCTCTGGCAAGTTCGCATTCTAATTTTTCATTTTACGCTGTACTTACCATGAAAAAAAATATGTAACTACTCAATCATGAACGTTTCTTAATTAAACCATGGACTAAATTAGCCTAAGTTCTGACAGCCTGCACTGTATCAGCCTACAACTGCAACATTACACACACACGGACGGACTGACTGACTGACAGACACGGGGAAATGAAAGATCAGCTACCTTGCGGCGCTGACCAATAATATAAGCACAAAAGCTCTAAAACGACCTTATGGTACAGATAGATTTCTCTGGCAAAAATTACAGCATTTCCATTGATTTGGTATGAACAAGTTCTTTCACTCACACATTTTCCACATTGGCAGGACATACGAATATCTTTTGGCAAAACGTGATCGATTATGGCGGGTGCAATTTCATCTTCATCTTCATCAATCTCGTGGCCGCATTGAAGGGGATCGACTATGACTTAATGGGATATGGAGCCGACTGTATGTTTGAATATGCACTCTTTTTAAACGCAGCACAATACCAGAATTTTTCACTGTTAACTTCACATAATTTGTAGTATCTTTAGTTCCGAAGATCGTTATACAAATAATCCAAGTTATTGTGTTTTGATTTCATATTGTGGTTCCATTTCCGTAATTTCACAAGAAATGTTCGTGAATTGATGGATATCTTTCTGGTAAGCTCAGACAATTTTCGAAACATAGCGTTAACCAAATGTTTGTAATTGGTTCTATCAAATGGGGATTTGTAATGGATTTTATTGTGATTTCTAACTAGCAAACCAATACCCACTACCTTTCACGAAATTTTAGTTGAACATTTTAGATGGGAATATTATTTGTTGACATATTTGTTAAATCCATCATAAAATTTTGCGTCAAATGGTACATAATATGGCCCCTTTTTTGAAAATTTCGGTCAAGGAAGAAATTTTCACGCCCTCATGGTCGGTTTCAGAGCGAATGACCACGCCCAAAATATGAGGAGTAACATTTTTGGACCTCCAACACATGCTTACAAGGAGATTGAAATCAATTGAAAACTTATCAAGTTTAAATGGATGAACAATCCAACGCATAATGGCAGCAATGTGTGATATCTGAGCTGCTAATGTCATCGTAAAATGAACTGATTAATGAAATTGAAAAGGTTTTCGTCGTCCGAGAACGAAAATGACGCGCAAAGATGTTCAACAAGCTGCTGAAAAACTTAAACTAGCATGTAGCTTTAGCTAAAAATGGCCCCGCGCTCAAGCATTCCAATGTGTACACACAGCAAGCTATACATTGCAAGCCTACGGAAACAAAAACAAACAAAACTTTGTTACTTTTTGTTATCTCTTAGGCCTATGTCACACTGATGCTAATATACCTTTCAAAAAGTGTAATTAAGGCTTAACAAGTAATATCAGAAAGTATTTGCTACAAACAAAAGAAATGTGTGAACTGAAACATGGATATGTATTTTAAAATCAAAGTAAGATTTGTTAAAGAAATCATGTAAGAGCCAAAAGAAAAAAAAAACTTTTTCAAAAAAAAAAAAAAGTAAAGCGAAAAATCCATTAGAAATTTGCGTTTCAAATTTTAATTCAAAACAAAAAATAGCCAACGTTTACATAAAATAGCAAGAAAAAAAATATAAAAAGGTTTTATTGATCATGATCACTAGTGGAGGACAGTTAAAGAAGAAAAACAAGAATTTCAGGGGCGACGCAGCATTATTTTAAGGTACGGCTCAACCTTGTGGATTCCAATAAGAATTCCGATTCCCCGATTTTTCTCGGAATAACCCGATTTACGGACAAATACATCCCAAAAATGGGGGGCGGTTAGGAGATCAACGTTCATTTCCAGTTAGCTACAATGATATATATATTTCACTAGATGTCTAACTCCCGTAAAAACGCTATCAAAAGAGTGAGGCCGAAAAAAAAATTGGCAGCCATTATAAATAGTGGCAAAAATGTAAACATTGTGCAGTGTAATGGGCGAAAAAGTGAAAGAATTAGCAATAATATGAGTTATGATCTTGTATGTTTATTTATTTTGATGAAAAAATAGTTATTGAACTTAATAGGAACTATGATTATAAAAACAAAAGGCAATAAGTTCGAAAATTATGCAGCTGTCGTTATTTTCATGTCTATATTATATCTAAACAATTAAACTACGTTTGGAAATATAACGAACACAGTATCTTTTTTTATATTTGGCTGTTTCAATATCTTTTGGAGGTTCGTTCTAGAGGAAACTGATGTGTATATAAATGTTTTTGGCTAACTTCAGTGTATGCCGTGTCAGGCATAAAAACAAGCTCTCATCTTCAAAATCAAAATTGCATTTTTATTGATGACAAATGTGATACTTATTGTCAAAATGTGCCCCTGTTCCATCACATGTGATGCTGTGGCTATCAGATTACTGATTACTGAATACTAATTTATAAACCTCTTTTGCAAGTGAATATAAAGTTGTGATACTGGTTTACAAAACCAAAATTTACAAAACCCTTGGCATACGTGTTTCCTGTGGTTCACTATGACAATGTTGTGATTACCCAACATACATAATTAAATCTGACAATCTGTGTTAGCAATATTGATGCTTTAGTTCCCAGTATCGATTTGCAGAATCAAAAGATATGGAAACAACAAATCAAGATTGGTCATAATTTCCAATGGGGAAAGTAGTAGATGGGAATTCACATTTTGTCAATATATTGGTTGTTTGTTTGAGAACTATGTTAAGAAGATTGAAACAATTCCCAACGAGAAGCTGCTGTGTTGAAATGTGTCCACCTGTGTCCACCTGAGAAGAGCCATATGTTTCCTGGTAGAATATTTTATGCATGGTTTGTTTTGATTTGGAAATTTTGCAACTACCAATTTGTTTATTTATTTTGAGTTTTGTCTATCATTTTACTCAGCTTCTACCTTTTATCTAGCATTAATCCAGTTTATCTTTGTCTAGTCATGGTTTTCTCATCCTATGCTAATCTTGTTTTTCTACCACTGGCCACAGTTTAGTTTATATTCTATGATTGATTGATATATACATATTATTTAGTTTTTATACTATATTGTTTACAAGTGTTGAAATATATTTGTTCGAAAGCAGTAAATCTGCAGTTCTTTTTGTGGGAAGTTTCCTGGGCCTTTTGTTTTGTTGGTGAATCTTTCTCTTAAATAAAGCTCTTTTATCCATTTGGCACATAATTTTCGATCGGAAACGCATAAAAATGGATACTACAACCGTTCTGAAATTGATTTGTGCATTTACTGGAACATTAGACTTAAAAACATGGTTTTATTTTTCTATTTGTGTTTAAACAAATTCACTTTCGTTTTCACTCTTGCCACTATTTATAATGGCTGCCAATATTTTTTTTGGCCTCACTACGGGAATTGTAGTCGGACATCTAGCGCTTCGCTTATATATATCATTGGTTAGCTACTTTGAACCCCCAACACCAAAATTAGCCTACATTAAACATTTTAACCAAAGGTGGATAGAAGAATAGAAGCTGAATACAATAGTTTTTTTGAGATTAACACAGCATATACATAACAAAATAATTACAGTATTATATTAACTGCATCATTATATTAAACGTCTAAAATACCAAACACACTGTACGATTACACATTCCTATCGTTGCACGAAGACTTTACTAGCATTCTCATTTTCAAAAGCAAATTTATTTCACCCAAGCAAAACGGAGGCTAAAAAACAGTATAATTTAAAAAAATAACGAAACTTGGCACCATAAATTTTGTCAAAACTAATCTCACTAAGAATGCAGTTTTCCTATAAATTCATGGTGCATTAGAATTTTCCGCCCTCTATGTTGATTTTCGAGTGCTAATGAGTATTATTTTTAATAATTTTGTTTGTCTTAAAAACGCCTCCTGAGAACCAGTTTAACTGACAGTGTGCAGAGAGCATCTAATTGCCAACCAAGAAGCGTGCGCATATTGGTAGGAAATTGACTTGATCTATTAAGCATTTATGTTGAAACTCTCAGCAATTATCGAGCAAAAAACACTAATGTTTATAAACATCACGTCACTCATCTATATGGTGAATTAGAATTAGTATGAAGTCTCCCACCATTTATTTATTTTTTAAATCCATAAATAAAATAGTATGTTCTCATAGAATATACAGTGAATATAGTCAAGACATACCAAAACAGAACTGTCACATGAAATAATTCTTCCTATTCTACTTGTATGTTTTCAGTAGACAATTGACCACACTCCACAAAACAAAATCCTCTATTAAGGCTTCTTAGCAGAATCATAACAGGCTTTATCATCAAGTATAGGAAAAAAAATGTTTCTCTTTATTTCTTCTAAAATCTGTTTAGATATCAAATTCCCACAATACTGATTCAGATCACTTGGAAATGGAAGTATATAGTATTCTTTTTCTAGATAATTCCAAATCACATCTATACAATTTGATGCAAACTTATATCCATTGAATTCTACCATTTGTTTCATTCAATTATCAATCATGACATGCATGGAATAAAACTGCCAGAACATAACGACCTTGTCAACACACGAAACATTTCTTTGACTAAAACTGATTTCCCACCAATAAAGAGTAGTTGGGGAATTTCAAAACCAACAGAATAAGCATCTAGCCATTTCAGGCCATCCATCTGTTTTGTCTTTTCGAGCTCAAAAACATTGTCAATAAATGATTTTATATCCTGGGGAGAACCTGCAATGTCAATGTGGGTTGTAACATCATCATACAATAATGCTAATTCTTCATGGCTTTCCTTAGCTTTGTCTGTAGAAGAAGATAAACTCAATTGGCATGTTGAAAAAATTTATTCAATCTTGGGCAACTATTCCTTCTAAGCTGAAGGTTTTCTTTGAATCTTAAATGTTCCTGCGGTTCCTTTTCTTTTATAAAGAAACCCAGGAATCAACATAATATAGTGATTATGCGAAAAGTGCTTGAGATTGATGTCCCCTCAAAACAAAACAAAATATGGATTGTGAGATAAGATTCATCCAGCTTACACTAACAGGCCACACTAACAGCATTTGGTTTCAATTTTATCCACAAAGTGGGTGCATAATGGGTGCATGACTTATGTATGACTGGTGGAAGTCCCAACAAACACAAGACAGAACACCAATTTTGTTCCTCGCAAATTTACATTGCTTGTTCCTCATTAACCCTCATAAACTCACTGCTGAATTTTTTCCAAATAAAGCTAACAACACATAGCTATACGAATGCTCATCATCAGTGAAAAATCTCAAAATAATTGCATATTATATATCTAATGAAATTAAATATCACAAAATAAAGTTAATGTATACATGCAAACTTTGTAGTTTTTGATCACCGCCAAAAGGTACCATGTTTAATTAAATGAATTTGAATTAATGTATAATAATTAAAAAAACAAACTAACACTTACGTTTACAAAGTGAAATATAAAGAAAAACATAAACTTACTTTAAAGCAATGACTGTGGCATCCAACACGATGTCCCCTACCACACTATTATGTTCTTTATTTCTCAGCAGTAAAGTACTTAAGGCTTTACCTACCAGATTTATGCGCTCATTGAAACACAAAAACCTTTCTTCATCAGTATGGGTAAATTTTACGATTCTATTGCCGTGTTATCGTTGAGATTAAGCTCTTCAAAAACTATTTCTCTATGCATCATGTCCGATTCAGACAAATTGAGAAAGAGGTTCATAGGATTATGCACGATGCACGTGTGTGAGTTTTGAGCCGTATTTGCTTACTGCAGTGACAACCGAAAGATTTAAAGCCTAAGGATTTGTTCTGATACGTATTATCGTTTTGCGTACTTTTGGCACGACAGCCGCACTTTCAAAACAAACGGAAAACCGAAAGAAGTACTATGAAGCTGGGATTAGGGGTATAGGTGTCCAACTACCGTAAAATCGGGACTTGAGCAGTAACTTTGAGCCGTATCGAAGAGCTGCAATACGGCTCAAAACTGTTAGTTATAACCCCTATCATCATTGATCAAAAGGAGCCGATTTTTGAGCCGTAAAGAAGAACAATACAGCAGTGGGGTTTGCAGTTATAGCTTACCTAAAATTTGCGAGTCAAATGGGGCGCCAACAAATAATGCGCTAATGCATAAAAAACCTATTTGATTGATTTTTAAACGACGCCGTTATCGCGTGATTACGACACGGCGTCAAGAATAGACAAACAGACAAAGGAGCACGGCAGTAGATCATTTTTAGTAATCATTCTTGACTAAATTTTGCTACGGCTTGAGCCTTATGAACCGTACCCTGCGTCCGCCCCTGAATTTGTAATATGGTTTTCTTGCATACACAGAAATCCAATTAAAAAGATCCACCAAAAATCAGTGCATTGAATAAAATTTATTGAATGAAAGATTTAGAGCTAAAACATATACAAACATAAAATGTATGGTTGGCCAAATTTCAGATTTCAAGCTGTGCTTCAAAATCCTTGTTTTTCACTTCACTAAAACAACGCAAAAGTAATATGAAAAATTATTAATTAATTTTTGCATACAAACTTTTTAAATAACATAATATAATATAATAATAAATTAGGAAAGAGATACGAAAAAACATTCCGTCTCCAACTTACAGTACTATGCTTTGAAACGGGGAAAAAAGCAAAGTCAGCTAATAATTTTATTCCACCATGTAACGTCAACACGAAAGTTGGAAGATGATGATGATGACGATGATGATGATGATGAACAAAATCGGAAACTGACATTCGCCTATCTGGTGAAACTACTATGCTTACGCTCGCTGCAGGGGCAATAAGGCGCACAAAGAAAAGCCCTCATCTTGTGAAAAATGTTGCATGCTTCCCCACAAGTGCGCAAATTCTTCGTCTTGTTGGTCAGCGTATTAAGCAGCTGATCTTTCATTAGCGTTTGTCCTTCCGTCCGTTATTCCAGAATTTTTGTCCGCAGTTCTAGCCTAGATTCCTGATTGAAGGCTGATACCACTTAAAAATAAGAGTGGAATAGAGGCTGTTTGTTTATCGTGGCTTAATTTAGATTTTTCAGATAATTTATAATTACAGCTATTTTATCAGGGTGAGTGTGGCCTCAAATTAAAACAGGGTTTATGGTTTTAAGTCCGTCACACATATATCGTTTTGGAAATAAAAGCTAAAGGATGGGTTATTTTTCACCAGAGAGAAGTAAAGGGATGGTAATATTATCACCGTGTATCATAACTCTTGAACCTGTTTTTATACTGTTGAGTTAGATTTTGTGTTTTGTGCTATATTGGTCAGACCTGGAGATAGAGAGAGCTCTGCTGCCTCCAAAACGACCTCCTACACATTACATCGGATATGTTATTTTTTATGTATTCATACAAATGTGTCCATCAATACAGTCGAGTTTTCAATGTTACTTTACCCTTTCTAAAATAAAAATTATAAAATGTTATGCACATAAAGTAAAATGTGTAGAAATTTATCTAGTCATCCACAAAAATAAACAGACATCTTGAAGTTTATAAAGCATTTAAATACCCAAGTAAGTGTGTGGTGTACTAAAATCTGAAACGACTTTATCAATGATATTCTGTGTTTGTTGTAATGTAATTTAGTATTTATCAAGCAAAAGAATGAAATATATATGTTTATAAATTTTACATCACTTTTTTAACATTTCAATGAACAAAAATTACCTATGCGGAGTCATTATATATAAGCAGAAAGCCTCTTCACATATTTAAAGTCTTGTCATTTTTGCTTTCAATTTCGTCACGTATTTTTAAATTGTTTTTTACACTCTCTGCATGACCAGCAGTCTCTTATGATTTTTAAATCTTTATCGGCAGTTGTTTTTGCATGTTTTTTTTTCATTTTCAGTGATGAAGGGCAAAAAAGCATGAATGGCATTACCACCCATACAAGCACTTGCATATAGTTTTTAATATATCAGTTATTTTCAGTCATTCTTTTGCAAAATCCATCTTTGTAATGTGTGTGAGACATTTGCTTTTGAATTCTTTGTTATCATTACAATAAAGGTCTACATGAAATTTACTTCAGAAGTATACTGTAAGCCTTTTTAAGGAATTGGTTACTTCTTTTGATTTTAATGCAAGCCTGTTTTATTCGCAATCCATTTTTATTCAATTCACTTCAAAGATAATCGTATTTGTTTCATTGTAAAGATGCCCTTAGATATAGCATACATAAAACTGTACACAAAAGTCAAAAGAGACATTGATAAGTGTTTGATATGCTTTGTATCTTTAATTTCTAGATAAACATCTAATTAAGTTTTGTTTTCATTGAATTACTTTTGACATTGAAACTTTGAGTGTGAACCTGTATTTTAGAATTGAATCCCTGACAACAAAGAAACTAAAGTCTATTTCAAATTAGCTGGCAGTGTTTCTTCAAACCTCAATAACTTTTGATAGAATTTGAATTAAGTAGCGATTTTGTGCTCGTTGGAAAGATTATCGGAAGTGGGATATGATTTTGATAAAAAAATCGATGAAATATCGAAAATGAAGAAGAAAAACGAAAAAGAAAAAAATCAACTTCTTGTCTATTCATGCTATGGACATGAGTTTCACACACGGGAAACTTTAATCTTAGCTCAACTAAAATGTGAAAAAAAAATTGAAAAATATTCTTGCAATCGGAAGATATGGCTATCAAAAGAGCTTGAGTTGACTTCCTTTGACAGAATAGGAAAATTAGAAATTCATGAAAAATCAGGGGGTAACGTATAAGTACATTTACTTACGTAATTAATCGTGCAACTTGTGTCTATTTAATGAATGATATAGTTTTATTAAATCTGTTTCTCATCAGAAAGCTTTTAAAGGTTGATTTTTTAAAAGAAAACTCTTAAACCTGTTTCTTTGGTTCTACCCTTGGGACTTTTCGTCACATCTTTAATCTGACTTTTTAATTGCTGTTCAAACGTGAAATTTACGACCAATGCATTAAATTTTTTGCAAACCCCCGTATTTTTCAATTTTTCTGTAAAACATTAAAAGTCAAAAAAATCTTACCTTGTTGGTTTCTTTAAGCCATATCTTCCGATTGCAAGAATATTTTTCAATTTTTTTTTCACATTTTAGTTGAGCTAAGATTAAAGTTTCCCGTGTGTGAAACTCATGTCCATAGCATGAATAGACAAGAAGTTGATTTTTTTTCTTTTTCGTTTTTCTTCTTCATTTTCGATATTTCATCGATTTTTTTATCAAAATCATATCCCACTTCCGATAATCTTTCCCACGAGCACAAAATCGCTACTTGATTCAAATTCTATCAAAAGTTATTGAGGTTTGAAAAAACACTGCCAGCTAATTTCAAATAGACTTTAAGTTTCTGTTATGTCAGCCCTTTCATACTTCTGAAGATCTTATGAATTGTTTTATTGAATTTCATACAAGTATGAAAATATTTAATAGTAATTTTTACCTATCTGTCTGTACTTATGGAAAATCAAATCAGTTATTAGAGTATTTACATTTTTTACATCTAGCTTTTCACCCCACCAGTTTAAATAATACAGCAAGATTGTTTTCTTTCTGGATTCTTAAGTTAAAGTTTTATAGAAAAGCCTTGTGCCTAATGCAAAAATATTGATTACTGTAGAAATACAAATTTCCTAAAGTCGGGAACGAAATGCTGCTGTGAAATTAATATCCTAACAAGACGACCGGATGGTCGAAAGATTTCGCTTATGTTTTTCTAAGAATAGCGACCTATAAATAACGCCCATTCTAAATACATACTTGAGGGTTCATTGGGTTGCAGAGCGGAATTTATAATAGACTCGTCTCCATAGTGATACGTGTTTTCGTATTTGCGCGTAACCTCCTTGTTGCACTACTGATGCATTTTGTTAAAAAGATCTGCTAGTGTAAGCATAGAAATAAAAAAGTTTTATTGTGTAAACCTAACTTTATTAATAAACACATCACAAATTGAAACAAAAGAAATATACTTGTATGAGCTGTAACCATGCATTTTTTTAAAAAAATGATTTTATAAGAAAAACGTGAGCCAAAAGAGATAAGAAAAAAAGATTCGTTCGAAAATATTTTAAAAAACGAAAATCTATCCAAAATACTCAAACAAAATAAACAAATCAAATAACAAACAAATAGTTTGTTTGTAATAGACGGTTTGAAGCTAGAGTTAAAAATTAAAACTGCTTGTAAAGCTTCTTCTTCACTGCAGTTGATCTTCGAAGGATATCAACATCAAAAGCGTCACAAAAGTTTACTTAATTTAAAATTCACAGTGGTACTTCGAATCAAAAAAGTAATTGAAACCCTTCTTTTCGTTTTTCCTTTAGGGAAAGATCCTTTTTTTGGGACTATGTGGTAAATACACTTTATAGCTCACGAAATATGCAAAAACATATCATGGTCATGAGAGCAAGGATAACTAGAAGCCATTAGGCTTGAACAATTTCCGCATCAGCCCTTGAGAAAATTGCTGTAGGCTAATTTTTAAGACATCTGAATGACTTGTACACTGACTAATAATTTGATGCAGTCTCTGGAATTCATCAAATTACTCCCTTCTTTACTTTATTCAACTTGATCTTGACAGCCTTGCAATTCACTATGATGTTTCGGGGCCATAAAAACAGTTCACCAATATCTTCATGATGTTTATTCATGAAAATTGAAGATTTTTCGAAATATGGTCCAAATTTGGCCCAAATTGTCCAATTTTAGTCAAATCTGATAAAATGACTGTCAAATTCGAAATCAGCATCTTCCAAATGTAATCCATGCAAAATTTCATGAAATTTGAAGAACTTTCGAAATTTGGTCCAAATTTGGCCCAAATTGTCCAATTTTAGTCAATTCAGACAAAATGACTGTCAAATTTGAAATCAGCACCTTTCAAATGTAATACATGCAAAATTTCATGAAATTTGAAGAACTTTCGAAATTTGGTCCAAATTTGGCCCAAATTGTCCAATTTTAAGTCAATTCTGACAAAATGACTGTCAAATTTGAAATCAGCACCTTTCAAATGTAATACATGCAAAATTTCATGAAATTTGAAGAACTTTCGAAATTTGGTCCAAATTTGGCCCAAATTGTCCAATTTTAGTCAATTCAGACAAAATGATTGCCAGAATTGAAATCAGCACCTTTCAAATGTAATCCATGCAAAATTTCATGAAATTTGAAGAACTTTCGAAATTTGGTCCAAATTTGGCCCAAATTGTCCAATTTTAGTCAATTCAGACAAAATGATTGCCAGAATTGAAATCAGCACCTTTCAAATGTAATCCATGCAAAATTTCATGAAATTTGAAGAACTTTCGAAATTTGGTCCAAATTTGGCCCAAATTGTCCAATTTTAAGTCAATTCTGACAAAATGACTGTCAAATTTGAAATCAGCACCTTTCAAATGTAATACATGCAAAATTTCATGAAAATTGAAGAACTTTCGAAATTTGGTCCATATTTGGCCCAAATTGTCCAATTTTAAGTCAATTCAGACAAAATGATTGCCAGAATTGAAATCAGCACCTTTCAAATGTAATCCATGCAAAATTTCATGAAATTTGAAGAACTTCCGAAATTTGGTCCAAATTTGGCCCAAATTGTCCAATTTTAAGTCAATTCTGACAAAATGACTGTCAAATTTGAAATCAGCACCTTTCAAATGTAATACATGCAAAATTTCATGAAATTTGAAGAACTTTCGAAATTTGGTCCAAATTTGGCCCAAATTGTCCAATTTTAGTCAAGTTTGACAAAATGACCGTCAACTTCTAAATCAGCACCTTGTATAAATTGCCCAATTTTAGTCAAACCTGTCCTAAGTTCCTAGCATAGGTCAATCATTAACTATTCTGAAAAAACAAACAATCCGAAATCCGAACGGACTTTCCGAAAACGACGAAAAACTGTGACAGAGATAGATAGATACTTAGATAGAATGTGTAAACCAAACTAGAAGCCATTAGGCTTGAACAATTTCCGCATCAGCCCTTGACAAAATTGCTTTAGGCTAATTTTTAAGACATCTGAATGACTTGTACACTGACTAATAATTTGATGCAGTCTCTGGAATTCATCAAATTACTCCCTTCTTTACTTTATTGTATTCCTGCGTAAGCAAGGAATACTTTGAAACCATTCGTGTTTTTTTTGTTTTTTTTTTTTTACTGTCCAAACCTAGACCAATTTTTGTCGATGGGAAATAGTCAGTCAGATCCTCTAAGTTCCAAACTTACATTTTTTCTATGCTTTAAATATCTTAAATCACACTACATTCATTGTGTGCAAGTACTTTGCTTGAAAAGACTCTAAAGGTGTATAATCTAAGCTCTACTGAAAGGAATAGTTGACATATGGCTAAATCGCAGATGCCAAGGTAGAAATGTTTTTCACGTGAGTCTTATGCAACGTTCTTACGTTTTCCGTAGTTGTTTTAAAAATGGAAGGAAAGAAGCACGCGTAGATCTGAGAAAATTTCTTGGTTGAATATATGGATATAGAAGAGGTTATACGGCTGTCAAACTTAAAAGAATCAAGAACATTTATGATCCAAACTGATAATCTACGTGAAACTAATTCTCTTAGTAGTCATTTTTGATAAATAAGCAGTTCTTGATGCTTCAAAACAGATATGAACGACTACCAATAGGGTATGTTTATATCGATTTAATGCGTAAGGTTTCTATTAGTCTTTCTAAATATAATACAATTTTTTAATTCATGTTCCTAGATAAGCTACCCTGTTTTTATAAAGCTCTGGAATCATGAAGCACAGCTCATCTTCATCATCAACTTCTACCTATTTCATTTATCATTTGATGACCACTTTTTTAATTGACTAGTCGAATTTAAAATATTGTATGATTCTAAAATTTGTATACTATCAAGCTGACGATAAAAAGGAAACACAGATATTTTCATTATTTCGCAAGGCCAAGTAAAAGTTTTTATTATGAAGTTCAGGTACAAACAACATAAAGATTTTCATACTGTATAGTTTTAAAAGTGGTATTTTGAAACGTCCACGGAAGAGTGTTCTCTAATGGATTTTTAAACTGACGGTGTTCCTTTTTAAGCTTGATCTCCGGCAAAATTTTTCAAAGTCTCTTAACTTTTATGATGCTCTCGGGAATGTAATTAAATGAATTAGAAGTTATTACTTCTTAAGCACAGACTTTTCTTTTTATTACTTAATTACTTCTTGAAGATTCTTTAGGGAATACAACTTTGAATTAAAATCTTTTTTAAAAATTCTGTAAATTGAAACAAGACTGAAGTTTTATATGAGACAACAAAGTTTAATTGTTATCGTTGTTAAAAGGTAAAATGTAAAATACTGCAAACATCATTCTGCATTATGCGTATCGTTTTAAAGCGCGAACTAACATTCACTTCTTTCTTAAAACCCTCCAGAAAGTCTTCCAGTCATCTGCAGAAATACTTCTGCCCGGTAGGGCATCTTGTTTAACTTGATCTTGACAGCCTTGCAATTCACTATGATGTTTCGGGGCCATAAACACAGTTCACCAATATCTTCATGATGTTTATTCATGAAAATTGAAGATTTTTCGAAATATGGTCCAAATTTGGCCCAAATTGTCCAATTTTAGTCAAATCTGATAAAATGACTGTCAAATTCGAAATCAGCATCTTCCAAATGTAATCCATGCAAAATTTCATGAAATTTGAAGAACTTTCGAAATTTGGTCCAAATTTGGCCCAAATTGTCCAATTTTAGTCAATTCAGACAAAATGACTGTCAAATTTGAAATCAGCACCTTTCAAATGTAATACATGCAAAATTTCATGAAATTTGAAGAACTTTCGAAATTTGGTCCAAATTTGGCCCAAATTGTCCAATTTTAGTCAATTCTGACAAAATGATTGCCAGGATTGAAATCAGCACCTTTCAAAGGTAATCCATGCAAAATTTCATGAAATTTGAAGAACTTTCGAAATTTGGTCCAAATTTGGCCCAAATTGTCCAATTTTAAGTCAATTCTGACAAAATGACTGTCAAATTTGAAATCAGCACCTTTCAAATGTAATACATGCAAAATTTCATGAAATTTGAAGAACTTTCGAAATTTGGTCCAAATTTGGCCCAAATTGTCCAATTTTAGTCAATTCAGACAAAATGATTGCCAGAATTGAAATCAGCACCTTTCAAATGTAATCCATGCAAAATTTCATGAAATTTGAAGAACTTTCGAAATTTGGTCCAAATTTGGCCCAAATTGTCCAATTTTAAGTCAATTCTGACAAAATGACTGTCAAATTTGAAATCAGCACCTTTCAAATGTAATACATGCAAAATTTCATGAAAATTGAAGAACTTTCGAAATTTGGTCCATATTTGGCCCAAATTGTCCAATTTTAAGTCAATTCAGACAAAATGATTGCCAGAATTGAAATCAGCACCTTTCAAATGTAATCCATGCAAAATTTCATGAAATTTGAAGAACTTCCGAAATTTGGTCCAAATTTGGCCCAAATTGTCCAATTTTAGTCAATTCTGACAAAATGACTGTCAAATTTGAAATCAGCACCTTTCAAATGTAATACATGCAAAATTTCATGAAATTTGAAGAACTTTCGAAATTTGGTCCAAATTTGGCCCAAATTTTCCAATTTTAGTCAATTCAGACAAAATGATTGCCAGGATTGAAATCAGCATCTTTCAAAGGTAATCCATGCAAAATTTCATGAAATTTGAAGAACTTTCGAAATTTGGTCCAAATTTGGCCCAAATTGTCCAATTTTAAGTCAATTCTGACAAAATGACTGTCAAATTTGAAATCAGCACCTTTCAAATGTAATCCATGCAAAATTTCATGAAATTTGAAGAACTTTCGAAATTTGGTCCAAATTTGGCCCAAATTGTCCAATTTTAGTCAATTCTGACAAAATGATTGCCAGAATTGAAATCAGCACCTTTCAAATGTAATCCATGCAAAATTTCATGAAATTTGAAGAACTTCCGAAATTTGGTCCAAATTTGGCCCAAATTGTCCAATTTTAGTCAATTCTGACAAAATGACTGTCAAATTTGAAATCAGCACCTTTCAAATGTAATACATGCAAAATTTCATGAAATTTGAAGAACTTTCGAAATTTGGTCCAAATTTGGCCCAAATTTTCCAATTTTAGTCAATTCAGACAAAATGATTGCCAGGATTGAAATCAGCATCTTTCAAAGGTAATCCATGCAAAATTTCATGAAATTTGAAGAACTTTCGAAATTTGGTCCAAATTTGGCCCAAATTGTCCAATTTTAAGTCAATTCTGACAAAATGACTGTCAAATTTGAAATCAGCACCTTTCAAATGTAATCCATGCAAAATTTCATGAAATTTGAAGAACTTTCGAAATTTGGTCCAAATTTGGCCCAAATTGTCCAATTTTAGTCAATTCTGACAAAATGATTGCCAGAATTGAAATCAGCACCTTTCAAATGTAATACATGCAAAATTTCATGAAATTTGAAGAACTTCCGAAATTTGGTCCAAATTTGGCCCAAATTGTCCAATTTTAGTCAATTCTGACAAAATGACTGTCAAATTTGAAATCAGCACCTTGTCTAAATTGCCCAATTTTAGTCAAACCTGTCCTAAGTTCCTAGCATAGGTCAGTCATTAACTATTCTGAATAAACAAACAATCCGAAATCCGAACGGACTTTCCGAAAACGACGAAAAACTGTGACAGAGATAGATAGATACTTAAAGTCTGTGTAAAAATAGTGTGCACACTTTTAAGATTTGCTTGCCATTTGCTCAATACTGAATCAATTTTAACAAATTTCGTATCGTTGGATAGATATTAAAAAGCACAATATTCTACAAAAATAAAAAAACCCAAAAAAGAAAAAGAAAATGAAGAAAACAGAAGATGAAAAGAACAAACTTTTTATACAAAAGTCATATATATTTGATTTTTATATCATTGGAAACCTTATTCTTTTGCGATTTCAAAAATATATATGTTTAATGGAAAATTTTCATTAGTTTTTGTTTATTATGATACATTTGAGGGTATATTGAAATTTTTGCAGTTTTGTTGATTTCTGAAAGACGGGGGAAATATCTGAAAACACAGCAATTGTACTTGCTTTTTAACAAGAACATTAACACATTTTTTATGGTGTGAAAGTAATAAACAAATCACATCAATCAAATCAAAGTCTAGATTACACTATTATTCCATCTTTGTATTATTAAATATGTAATTGTTTTGAATAATGTATAACTAAATGCACTATAAAATTATTTATAAAGTAACCCCCGGTTTTTTAAAAATTGCAAATGGTTGAAAAGTCTAAAATGTTCTAAGTAATAGCATCGTTGCTGCAATATTCCAAAAACTAATGAAAATTTTCCATTAAACATATATATTTTTGAAATCGCAAAAGAATAAGGTTTCCAATGATATAAAAATCAAATATATATGACTTTTGTATAAAAAGTTTGTTCTTTTCATCTTCTGTTTTCTTCATTTTCTTTTTCTTTTTTGGGTTTTTTTATTTTTGTAGAATATTGTGCTTTTTAATATCTATCCAACGATACGAAATTTGTTAAAATTGATTCAGTATTGAGCAAATGGCAAGCAAATCTTAAAAGTGTGCACACTATTTTTACACAGACTTTAGATAGAATGTGTAAACCAAACAATTTCCTACGCTATAAGCGCGGAAATTGAAAAAGGAATAGAAATAAAAGAATTTTAAGTTAGTAAGTGCGATACTAAAAAACCTTCGCCATACATAGATTAGATAGATAGAACGCCGCCGAAACCAATATCTTTCGCTTAGCGAAATCTAATAATCAGTTAGTAATTCAACACGAAATGTATCAAAAATGTCAAAATATATATTATAGGTGCTTTATATTTTTAAAAAGGCCTTAGTTACGGTTGCTCATGTAGATGGAAATATACATTCACATTCAAGAAACTTCTACTCATATTCAAGAAAACAAATTATATGCAAGGTAAAATAATCAATCGAGGATTTTCGGTAACTCAGATCCGGTCTGTAAATTATCGGTCACTAACAGAAACGATGCATGAACAGGAGAAAAACAGCTTCTTGGAAAACGAGATGGAAAGGGAAAAAATGAGTGATATTATGAAACATTTGGAGATAGGGAAGATAGGGAAACCTACATAACCTGCCTGATTCCCCATAATTCCACGGCCTGTTCCTCCTTCCAATTTGTCCCAAATAGTCTATCTGCTAGTGGAGGTCAACCTTGACTGTCAATTGAACAAATTGGGACCTACGCCATGTTGAAGGTATATATCTGAAGTTTCAATGTCAGCAATTTTCAAATTTCTTTGGGTGTGTATTTTACAGACCAGAATAAAAAACATCTATGTTTTCAAGAATGTCAATTTAAGATATCTTAAGATTTTGTGAAGAGCTTGGTCAAAGTATGAGGAATCGGGAAGCCAACACAAAAATTGGAAAAAAATTATTTTGCGTGCTGACGTCATCAAAAAAATGAAATTTTCGTGTTTTTTTCTTATAACTACCAATTTTGTTTCTTATAAAAATTTTAGACTCGGTTCCAGGAAAAATTTCTGGATAAAAGAATAAGAAAATATATTCTTACCTTCACATGATGATTTGCTCACCGATTCTGCACTATGGCATGTTGCTCTAAATACAATTGATCAGAACAACATTAGACAGCAATTCAGACATAACATTGCTACAACTTAACAGTGGCGTTAGTTTTCGGACATGTTAGTCTAACGGTTGGTTTAATGTTGTTTTACATTGTATGCTTGCTAGAAATGTGGTACATTTTAGTAAAATTGCATTTCAAACAAATAGACATTTACTTTCAATTAGATGGTAACAGTTGAAAAAGCATACTTAAATACCGTATTTAATTCCAGGTAGATAAAGCAAGGTTTGCAGTTACAGGACTCCCACTCATATGTTACAAATTTTTATAACTTTTTTGCCAAAAAATGCAATGCTTTATGCTTTTTCATACTGAAAGACACGATTCTATGTCCTTTTAAGACCGCAAAGTTAGGTTTTCTTAGTGAGACATTTTTAATCTGTAATGCAAATATAGAGGGCAGGAAATAAGCTATTGAAAGGCAACTTTTGTTCAGTCAAAACAATGGAAGTATGTGGCGCAAAAATCTTATACGTCACCTTTTATCACTACCCAATCATTAAATTGAAGTGTGATTCAACTATTCACTATTCAAGCAAGGCAAATATAGAGTACCTAGCTGATAAAATGATAGGGAGCTCCAAGTGATTGCCCAATCAATAAAAAAAGGCAGTGGAATATAGTAATATGTTGGTAGTAATAAAAAGACTCGTCAATAACAATGTAACAAGAAAATCAGACTTCAAAACTGTTTAATTTAAACGACGATTCATGTGATAAAACATTCTCAAAATGCCATCGTAGTAGGGTCAGAATCCCAAGTCCCGTAGGCATTTTTAGCAAAACTTGTTTTGACTTCAGATATTGAAAATATATCATATTAGAAAGAATTTAAGCCAATATATCCCTCCTGAAAGTTTGGGGAACTTCCATAATGGCGGATTTTAAAAATGCGGCATTTTTACCATTTTTCGCAACTTTTTGTGAAATACTGGGTCACTTCAAGGCCGCATAACTTTTGATCTAGACATGACAAATGGATTCTGTAAAAAGGGCAAGCTCCCTTTTGTAACAGAGACTAATATAACAATAAAAATTAGCTTGATTGATAATGGCGGATTTTCAAAATGGCGCATTTTTGCCACAAAAAATGTTACGTTCAGCCTTATAACTTTCGATTTAGACATGGAAAACGGATTCTGTAAAAAACACTATATTTCTTTTGTAAAGGAGGCCTATTCTAGACGATAATTGTATTTTTTTAATTCCATGATGGCGGATTTTCAAAATGGCGCGTTTTTGTCTTATTGCATGTGACTTATTTTCGCCATGATCATTTGACTTTAAAAGCTTTTGATCTACATATGTTACACGGGTTCTGTAAAAAGCTCTTTTTTTTGAAAGGAGGGATGAAACTAAGACAAAAAAGTATTTTTCTTATATCCATAATGGCAGACCTTCAAATTGGGGTTTAGTTATACTTCATTATTATTTTTCTGAAAAAAATCGTAGCCTTTTCTTCGTCAAAAGACCAAGACCAGACTTTGAAAAAGGTATGCTTCTCTTTTAATGTGAATTAGATCTAAGAAAGAAGAAGAAATTTTGTAAAAACAATATAAACTTTTTTTCATAGAAAAGAAGACTCTTAAAAATCATCGAACTAAAATTCATCATCGTCAGTGTTTTCACTTGGATCGTTGTCACTGTAATAGGATTCATCAGAATCAGTGTCAGAACCACTTTCCTCAGTATCGAGATTATTAAGATTATCCGGACAGGCAGGCTTGGTGTGACATACTGGAAGAAGATATTGCCCGTTGAACATGTAGCCATGGTTTTGTGGATCCGCAGGAGCTGATGGATAATCCAAAGTCATACCAAATCTTTGCTTGGTAATTAGCTCGTAGTAAGTGCTGACGGAAGGAATCTTCATCTGGCGGAAGACCTAAGGTTGTTTTATTCTTCATGGATTTCCATTTCTTGGCTCTAGCCTGTGCTAAAGTTGAACTTTTCTTATCATTGTACATGAATTTTATCACAAATTTAGTTACATTTGCGATGTCTTCTTTATTTAAGTTTTCCTTTCTCCCGATATTGTAGATAAGCTGTCTGCTTTGTGGATTAGCATACAGTTTCTTGAAAACACCTTTCTTTGACTGTCGATAGAAACCGCTTACAGCATCTGCACCAGTTAGTGCATGAAACCCCACTAACACATCTGCAACTTGCGGGGAAAGATCTTTACATGTGTACCTTTGTTTCCGCCTGTACAATATCAACTCTTTATTTACTATTGTCGATGCGAATGCAGCAATAACTATTACATCTGTGTCTTCAGCATCTATGATTATAGAATCAACATCTTCTTTTTCGTCTAGTTTTTTTGCATGATAAAAAATGCGCGTATCTGCTTCTTCTTGATGACAGTAAAGGGGTTGCGCAGTTGTGAATGGAAAACACGTATAACATTTTTCTTAAAATGTGTAGTATATCTTTTTACGGTGCTTCTCAGAAAGACCTTTAAATTCTTCCAATAGGAATGCTTGTAGTCGAATTTTGTTTTCCGAATTTACAAAGAAGCTGTTGAACTTGCTAGCTGGTGGCACGATTTCGTTAGTAGATGGAAAGATATTCTTTGCCCCACCGATGAATAAAGCACTGCGTTTTTTGTGATCGGCATCTTTGATAGACATGTCTATGTCGTATCTATCATTAATAAGATGATATTCTCTAACGTTCGGATGCCGTTCGAGGATCACCGTAAATATCTTGCGTGCGTAATCGCCCCAAGTAAATTTGTTTGAAGCTTTATCTCTATCTGTTGAATTAGGGACACATTTCCTCCATAGAAACCCCATATCAACAATTGCCACTTGTGATTCGGTGGTACATTCTTGAAATTTGAAGCACTCTAGCAATTTAGACTTGACAGCTTTTCTTATATCACCATTTATATTGAAAATGGGCAGACAAACTTCTGTTAGACGATATTGCATAAGCGTTTCTAAGTCTAAAGCTTTATTTTCAGCTAGTGATATGATTTTAACCATCGCTCTATTTTCCATGCGGTCGGTTTTTTTCGATTTCTCAATCTTTTCCTCTTTCGGAGGTTTTGTAAAATTTGACTTGCTCATTGGAATACGATCATAAATTTTCTTATCATTTGATAAGATTCTTTCATCAAAAAATAATGCAAGCTTCTCCTCTCCGGCTTTCTTTGCTGTTAGGAAATCTTCTTGTAACTTTTTGGATGCAAGTAAACCTGACTCTAGTGTATGCAATGTGTTAATATCTGTGTCCCACGGAACAGAATTCCACTTTTCCAAACATGCTTTTGCGTTTTCCACAGCTTCTCTGTCATTTTTCATTCTTGATGGAGAACATTCGATGTGTTTGTATTGTCGTTTCTTCAATTGCGCTACATCTTGTAACTCCACTTTGACTTTGGTGATTTTATTAACGATTTTTATGTTCGTCTGCAAAGCTTCTTCATTTTGCGTGATGCCTATCCAGCCACCTTTCATTTTTGATCCCTTATTCATTGTCATTTCAATCCATTGATCAAAGGGTAAACTTGAAAAGGGTTTGCCTGTAATTGAGGCTGTAAACATGCCTGATCTCATGAAGGAAACCTTCTCTTCCGATAAATTTTTGCATGGTCGACCAGTACAATGGCAAATAGCGGCCGTAATATATGCTGTCATAAGCTGACATCCAGGGCATCATTAGTCTCAGAGAAAGCAGGTACTCATCCCAGTTTTGGTCTCGCATGGAGTGATAGTGCAAAAACAGAATTTCAACCATCTCTAGATATGACAACCAAAATGATGCCATTGGTGAATCAATATCTGCTTGGCGAAAGTATGACATCATAAGTTCGGTTACATTCTTTGAAATTTCGTCATCATCGTCATCAAATGCTTGTTTGAAATCAAATGGACAATGCAACTTTGATTTTACAGAACTAGCAAGTTCAGTGCTGTTTCCGCGTTCTATTAATATGCGAATGAGAGATTCGTATACAAGCTTATGAATACGCATACCTCTTTTATAATGGCCTCCTCTGATGGCAGCATCAACTGAGCCACTTTCAACCATGCCTGATGCAACAGCAAGATCTTCAAGACCAGATCCTTTGAACTTTCGATAAATGACGGATAGGAAAGCACATGCTGTATGAAAATCCCCGAATCGAAATGTCATTATTAAGGAATATAGAAACAAAACCATCGAATAAAATATAAAACTGAAAATAACATGCACCATTTTGAAAATCCGCCATCATGAAAACTTTAAAAATACATTTTTGTCTAGGATAGGCCTCTTACGAAAGGAATATAGTGTTTTTTACAGAATCCGTTTTCCATGTCTAAATCGAAAGTTATAAGGCTGAACGTAACATTTTTTGTGGAAATAAGGCAAAAATGCGCCATTTTGAAAACCCGCCATTATTAATCAAGCTAATGTTTATTGTTATATTAGTCTCTGTTACAAAAGGGAGCTTGCCCTTTTTACAGAATCCATTTGTCATGTCTAGATCAAAAGTTATGCGGCCTTGAAGTGACCCAGTATTTCACAAAAAGTTGCGAAAAATGGTAAAAATGCCGCATTTTTAAAATCCGCCATTATGGAAGTTCCCCAAACTTTCAGGAGGGATATATTGGCTTAAATTCTTTCTAATATGATATATTTTCAATATCTGAAGTCAAAACAAGTTTTGCTAAAAATGCCTACGGGACTTGGGATTACTGACCCTACTATCGGTAAAATGAAGAATGATAATAAACAAAATAAAGAGACATGTGAAAATCTTATTTCCAGCGCTGGTTTGTTTGTTTGTTCAGAAAGAAAGTTAACTTTACATGATTAAAAAAAAAGGCTTGAAATAAGAACGGATATTAAGGGCTCAGCGTACCTTTTACTCACATATGCATTGCATAACCTTTTCCATTATTTCTTTTTACCATTACATTTTAAGTAAAAATATTTCGTGAATTAGTGTAGAGCAATAAATTTTCTTTCCAATGGTGTAATTAAGGATATATTTACATAAATAATAAGGAAGAAATTAGTCCGCGAAAACGATCAAAAATACGGACTTTTTTTTGTTTCTTTGAGCTCCAACTCCCGAAGAAAAAGTTTTTTTACATGTTTTTTCGTTTGTGGCAATTCCTCACAATTAGTGGAAACAAAGTGTGCCCGCGAATCTCAATTTATGGTTTTGTTCAGGAGAAAAACAGTTTTTTGTTTATTCCATACTTTTGCGCTATTGGATACCTTAGCGGCCCTTTTTACGCCGGCCCTAATTTAACGCTGGCCCTTTTTACACCGGCCCTTATTCCGCCACCCTAACATTTTGCCTTAACGCCACTTAGCGCCGTTATTTACGCCTCAAAAGTAACAAAGAAAAAAAAAATTTTTTAAGCACTATTTTTCACTTTTTCTGTTCAAATTCTTGTCATATTACCAAAGCAGTGTCACCGAATTAATTAATTTAGCGAATCTTTGTGAAAATCCTTTCCAAGAAATCGATCTTGTTGTTGAAAAAACTTCTTAAATCAAAAGCTATTATGTTCTTCAAAGTTTATATGTGACGGTTTATGGGAAAAGGATAACAAGTGAAAAAGCGATTCTTTAAAAGCGATTTATCGCTGCAAAAAAGCGATTCATTAGAAGCGAAAAAGTGATTCTATTGAAGCGAAAAAGTGATTCAAGTGAAGTGAAAAAGTGATTCACGTGAAGCGAAAAAGTGATTCACGTGAAGCGAAAAAGCGATTCATGTGAAGCGGAAAAGTGATTTCGAAATCGATTTGGAAGATATATAATAATAAGAATAAAAAATGATTCGTAAACAAGAACCAAATGGCGAAAAACGGTATTATAAACTGGCGCAATAATATGAATAGATACAAAAACTAAAAAAAGATTTTATTTTTAGACTAAAGGCTGTTTTCCACTTTTGGAAAATTTAATGCGGAAAGAAACGGACGAATACTAGAGAAAGGACGTGATTGGGTCTTTCGCTAATGTAAACGTAGCTTAATTAATAACCAGAATTTATAACAAAAGAAATATACTTGCATGAGCTGCAAAATATAATTTTAAAGACAAATGTGCGCCAAGAGAGAAAAAAAATATTTTTCGAAAAGAAAATTAATGTAAACAAAAACTTAAAATCGTTGCTATCGCCGTAATAAGATTGTTTACATCGTAGATTCCATGTTTCATGTATGTGACCATCCAAGGGATTTTGATGTCAAACGATATAAATAAAAGAAGTAATGGTATTTTCTTAGAATATGAAAAGTAGGATTCACCTACTCACTACGTCTGTGTATGTTTATATTTTTCATATTCCCATGCGCCAGTTTTCGAAGTGGAAAGATAACCGGGAGTATTATATCTAATTGCTATTTTGCCAAATAAAAATAAAAAGTTCATGAAAAACATTTTTTTCATTGATAAAGATGTCTACACTCTCAAAAGATGTTGTTGTTATCGCGACTTCAGCATTATTTTGAAAACTCAATGTGGCGGATGTATAATTACAGGTAGCACGCGTTAGTGTTTAATACTGAACTGATTACCTGGTTCTTATTCAGTTAGAGATAAAAGAAATAACAGTTTGTTCTCAAGTTGCTACAAATAGAAACCGTCTGCTATAATTCTTTTGTGTTTAAGTTGTTCTACCGCTTTTATGTGAAATAAACGTGGTTCACATTCACTTTAAGAAAAAAGACAAAAAATGTTTGTTTTAAAGCTATTGCCAATAGGAACCGTCCCTTATGATTCTTTTTTGAGTTGTTCGATCGTTATTTTGGTATATTCCTTGGGGGGAATGTTTATCAGAACTTTAATCAACACTTGAGTGAGTGATATAGAATCAAAAAAGCGATTCATTAGAATCGGAAAAGCGATTCATGTGAAGCGGAAAAGCGATTCATGTGATGCGGAAAAGTGATTCATGTGAAGCGAAAAAGCGATTCATGTGAAGCGAAAAAGCGATTCATGTGAAGCAGAAAAGCGATTCTGTGAAGTGGAAAAGCGATTAAGTGCTTCAAATCGCTTTTTCGCTTGTTATCCTTTTCCCATAAACCGTCACATATTTAGTTTATATTTTTTCATAAAACCTTAGGGGGAGAAGATTTGGCGCTAACCGGATTTCACGAGTTTACTAAAAATCGATTGTTGGCCGTTGCAAATTCATAGACTGTTTTATGAAACTCGAGAAATTCTCCTGTATGTTTTCTCCTAAGGTAATATTTGTTCTATACAATGATCTTGTAAAGGTTTAACGAACTATCGAGAAAAAAATCTTCAGTTACTGCATATTACTGTCAGTCTTTCTACTTCAAAAGCCTCTGAAGTCAAATTCTATAAAGTCCATAATGAAATATATTAGAATTAAGACCTGTAAGTGTAAAATCTAAATTTCAAATTTAAAAAATAACGCCGATTTTTGAAGAAATTTCCATTTTTTTGGCCCTTTTTACGCCGGCCCTTTTAACGCCGCGCACCAAAAATAACGCTACATTAGGGCCGGCGTAAAAAGGGCCGATAAGGTAGTTGAAAACAATCTCGGATTTTGAGCCAATCAGGAATTTTCTCTCAAATCGCGGGCACACTTTTCGTTAACAGGCTTTCATCTACTGCTATGCAAAGTTTTAAAGGAAATGAGCCACTTGCTGGAAAGATGGAGCTCATAAAAGGTAGAACACTAATAATTTTTCATCACATAGACGACAATATGACAGCCTTTAATAAATTCACAAAGTGTGCTGCTAATTTAATTAATCGCGCCTTTTGAGTGTATAACAGATTGTGTTAAAGGTTGTCATAACTTAGAAATGTTGAATATCGAAAAATGCCCCTAACTTTCTCAAAAAGCATTATTTTTCGCTATAACTTTAAATGTAGTGTAATAATAACCTAATGATTGCATTTGTCAAAAAAAATTTGAAAAATAAAACTTTCACTTTTGAAAGGTACGCTGAGCCCTTAAAGGAGAACGAACGTTAGATATTTTTTTCATCTTAACTCTCATTCTTTAACATCAGTAACAGCCTCCAAAGTTTTTTTTTGCAAAATTCATTCAACTTGGTCCCAAATAAGCCCTAAACAACTTTTCAATAACTTTCCGTGATATGACGTCAGTGTTGCGGATGTGCGTGAAATCATTCTGAATGTTATGCAATGCAATGTTATCAGTGACGTTAACCATGGAGGTGTATTAACCAACATTTGTCTCTTTGCATGGTATCTGATTATTCATGAATTCGAAAAGCTAATTACAGTTTCCGGCGAAGAATATCGCATAAGTTCTATGTGTTATTGTCAACGCTGTTTGATTTTAGTTGATTTTTTCTCAAGCATTTTTTCATATTCATGTTTATCTATGTGACGAGGAAATTCAAATTCAAGAACAGTAAGGTTGTTTATTAACATTTAGCACTTTTTTCGCAGCTTTCGGAAAAATTCTGAATTTAGTCTCAACCGTTGAGATTTAGTTTATTAAAACACGAGGTCCATGTTATAAGTTTATAGTTCTTGAAAAAAACATTCTTAAACGTGGTTCACACGAGTCATAAAGTTGTTCTAATCGTAATGCAGCTCTCCGTTCGAATACTCCGGTCACATGAATAACTTTCAACGTATTGTCAATCATCTTCTTCATCAACGCTATATTCAAAATTTTCATCGTCATCCAAACACTCTTCACTACGCACTGCTTCTTGTTCTTCCTACGTTGCCATCTGCTCTCGTTCTACTGTGCCGCAACATTGACGTCATTATGCAACATGTTTTCAAAATAAACCGTGCTAATTAGTTTCACTTTCACTTATATAAAAACAAGGAATTTGACCCCTTAGAATAAAAAATAGAAAAATAAAAATCATTTTTATATTGAATAGGTTATACTGATGTCATATCAACGAATATTACGAAAAAAATTTTTCTGACGTTCGTTCTCCTTTAAATGAATAAAAGGCGCAGGTTTTTCAGATGCAATTACTCGATATCTTTTCACGTGTTTGAACTTCTTGAAGGGCTCTTTCTCCTTCTTAATCAGCTGTGTACTTGATATTTGCCCCTTGTACCTCATCGATTAAATTATCATATTATATTATATTATACTCCTTTTCGGAAATTAATCAATAAATACGCACATCACATGAAAACGAGGCTACAACTGTATCTTTTTCAAAATGGCTAAAACGCTGAAGAGTCAAGGTAAACAATGTGCTGCAATCGATTGTTTTTCACGAGAATATCAGATAGTAAACGGTGAAAGGATACCAACAGGAATAAAGTTTTTTTCGTTTCCACTTAAGAACAAAGCAATGCTTTCCGATGGTTTTTCTGTGACATCCCATTCGAGACTGTGTGAAAAACATTTTGAGGATAACTTTATATATCGTCCTCCTGGAGGGACAAGAACACGTTTACTAGAAGGTGCAAAGCCTATTCTACATGCATGGAATAACTTTACAGCTGGTCATGTCGAAAGAGATCCTCCAAGAAGAAGGTCTCCAAGAAAAAAAGTCAGAGTGGCATCACCATCATCATTTCTGAGTGACGACAATGATGCTGAAAAAGATATAAGTCAAAATGAGGATGTGAATAATCTTGAATCAGTGGATTTTGATGTTCTTCCTGGTTGTGACCTATTGAGTGTAAATCAACTGCTGAGAGAAAAAAATTCTGAATTGGAAAAGAAATTAAAACTTTGTGATGAAAAATATAAGTTGCTGAATTTTAAAGTTTCCTCAACAGAGCTTGCTATTCTTACTAACTTGAAATCAAGTGACAAGAACTGTAACCATTACACTGGATTTGCAAGTTGGGAAAGATTTTTGTGTTTTTTTGACTTCTTGAATCCAGGTCTGGAAGGACAAAATATTGTATTGTATCACAACAAACACTTAAAAGATGACTTTTATAATCGAGGTGGGAGAAAACGTGCATTATCGCCCTTGGAAGGACTAATATTGACATTGATAAGACTACGAAGGGATTTTAGTGTTATACATTTGTCCTTTTTATTCCAAGTTTCAGAGTCGACAGTGAGTGTAACGATTACCACTTGGTTGAATTTCTTATATTTAAAACTTGGCATGATTAGTATTTGGCCATCACACGACACACTTAAGCAAACAATGTCAGATTCAATGAAAGAAAAATACCCTAATGTCAGGTGCATTATTGATTGTGTGGAATTTAAAGTCGAAGTTCCTGTTAATTTAGTGATGCATAAGTTATTTTATTCAGATTATAAGAGCCACACAACAGTCAAATGTTTGGTTGGAATTGCTCCAGGTGGTGGATTTTCATTTATTTCTTCAGTCTTTCCTGGATCAATATCTGATAAAGAAATCACTATTCGTTCTGGGTTGTTGAATAAAGCATTATGGGAAGCTGGTGATGGTTTAATGGCAGATCGTGGATTTACGATAAGTGATTATACACAACCACTTGGTATAGAATTAATCATTCCAGACTTTTTACGAGGGAGAGAACAATTAGATGCTTCAGAAGTCATTAATAGTCAACAGATAGCTAGTGAACGTATACACGTTGAAAGGATGATTCAGCGTTTGAAATGTTACCATATTTTTGATCGTGTAATTCCTTTGACTATGATGGGATCTCTCAACCAGATTATTACTGTGTGTGCATTATTGTCTAATTTCCAGGATCCTATTCTTGCACCCAAGTAATTTATGATTTCAGATAAATATTTTTTTTTTTCATATTTTATTTATAGGCATGCTTTGTATTGAATTATATCTTTTATATCATGATATTTGGAAACGCTTGTGTGAAGGTCTTAAATTTTTGCAAGAAAGCACTTGTAAAATTTTGCTGTATATAATGTTATTGAAAAAAAGTATTATTATAAGAGTTATTTTCTTCCTTTCCAATGTCCTGATATGTTCTTATCATAAGCATGACTTTCTTTTTTGTAATCAGGAAATCCACTATTATAAAATTCCCGAAAGTTTTCTTCCCTAAAAACAGTCCAAAAAATGAATACTTCGCCATTTTTCTCCTCAAAATGAATGACCCTATGGGCTTCCATCCAAGGCAGAGAAAACAAATGAAAATAAACCTCACTTAAATTTGCGAAAGTATGCCATTCCGACATTTTTATGTAGATTTTTCCACAGCTAAATTCTTTTTCGAGAAAATGGCCGAAAAACGCGAAACTATCTCCCATTAAGTAGTACATTTTGACACTTCCAGAAGCATTGTTAAGGATTATTTTAGTTATGTACGCATATCTATTTAAGCGTTCTCAGCTGAACCAAGGAAAACCCCGATCGACCTTAAGCCGTTTATATGAGCGACCAAATATTTCGTTTACGGTTAACAAATTCCGCCGTCCACGGCGGTATTTCGGCCGCTAAAAATTCACTTCTGATTCTGTACGGACTTTTATGGCAAATGAGAAAACCAGCCTTCCCTCAGAGAATACACAAATCATAGGTGAGATGAAATTAAAACAAATTTTCACAATAATTTTCAATTAGTTCTGAAACTTAAATTTACAATGTTAGTAGTTTCAAATGTCATCATCTAAACAATACTCATTAATAAGGTATCCAAAATAAAAGTTTAAAATTTCTGAGCGCAATTTCTGCCAATGGTTCAAATTGAATGGAATTCGATTACCATTCCTTTCAGTGTAAAAAATGTAAAGTCGCACCATGTCCTTGTACTTAATGCCAACTGCATTTGTATTTGGTCGTAAAATTGGTGGTCATGTCTAAGTCTGATATCGCCTTCTATTATCTCTAAACAAGGGGACTTGCATATATAAATATAGCTTCTAGGGTCATAGTCCTTGTACTCTTCTGAACATTTCACTTCCATGATACCAAACTTTTCTTTCTCATTTTTATCAATGACTTTTCCATCTGGGGTGGCACCCAAAACATAGTTTACCGGGTCAATAACAAGACCACATCTTTCTACTTGAACATAATGGGCAATGGATTTTGTATATTGTTCATATCTTTGGATAGCAATAGGTTCATAGAAGCGACCAAAATCCAACTTGTACTGGACAGTCTTGCTGACACCTGATGGCTGAACAATGCTTTTAGCCAGTGATCTAAAACCCTTATCTGTTTTTGGATTTTTGGCACGTATCCTATTTATCAAGGATGCTGTAAATCTAAACTTTCGATGTTTAAACCACATTGGATTTCCAGCTTGGTCCATTGTGCTCTTTTCAATGACATCGACATCTCCAGTTGAAATTTGCAATGTTTCTACAAACTTTTTTCTCTGCTCAGGTAATGATGCTAAAAACTCTGACTGACAGTTTTCATCCAAATGAAGAGGAAATTGTGGGTAAATGTAGATCGATGCATCATTTTCAGTAACCTTCTGAAAAGTGGAAAATACTTTATAGTCTGGTGGAATCATGGGGCACTGAACACTAAGTACTGAGCCTACAGGAGCTAATCCAAATTGAGTTTCAACAGAAGAAACAGATGACAACTCAGCATTGAAAACATTAAAAAACGGTAAATGTTGATTGTTTTGCGAAAGTTCATCAGCAAACTTTAACAACTGCGGCATATTTTGTTGTCTGACATTCCAGGCACGTGCTTCATACATGGTGGATACGATACCTTTCTTTTCCTTTTTAACATTCCCTTGCTCACTTTCATGTTTCCGTTTACGACTTGAGTCTGGAGAAATAATGTTAAGTTCAGCAATTTTCAACTTCACATTTCGGTCACGACACTGTGGTACTGACCAAATACATTTCTTTGAAGTGCAGGCAATTTCCTCAGGAATTGTCAATTCGTTATCAAGAACATATTTTGCAAATAGCTTCATTAAAGCAAAGGAATGAGAGCAAGTGCCAGTGACACCAGATGCACACTGGCAATAAGCAAACACCACATCAGCAGTCTCTTTACAAAGTGCTATTGTGACCCATCTATTTTCTTTTTTCATACTAGCAGCACAAACTCCTTTCACACAAAATAAGTTTTCTGTTTCACGAGCAAACATAGAATTTGTTGACAAAAAATTTTCTTCAAAAAGTTGTGTCCCACGTTCAAAATGCTTTTTCACCACAGTTTATTTATGTTGAATACCTTTGGTAACAACTTCATAATATTTATGTATATGCTTGGTTGTAAATATTGGCTTATTGACAAGTGACTTATTCCATCCAACCATTGACTTGATGGCACCCAATTCATTTTTTAAAACGTCTGGAACTGCAGGCAAAATGGGAACACTTGGTTTTCGAATTTGAATTCCCAGCAGATTAGCCTTTTTTTTAATCCATCTCATGTCGGAGGTGAAATCAAACACTCTATTATCTTGGCCATTTTGAATATACTGCAACACTCTATGATAAAATTATAACAGTATTAGAGATGTTCATCCAGAAAAATATGAATTTCAAATATAATAAATGTGACCGTCCAGGGGATTTTGATAACAAACGATAAAACGTTAGAAAACGTTAAAAACGTTTTTTATTTTTGGAAAAACGTTTTTTTAAAAACAAAAAAACGTTTTAACGTTTTTTGAAAAACGTTTTAACGTAAAAACGTTAAAACGTTTTCTAAAAAACCTTTTTTTCAAAAACGTAAAAAAACGTTTTTAAAAAACGATTTTGGAAACGGAATGTTTAGACCTACTGCGCGGGCAAACTACGTGGAGAGCCATCCACAACCTCGATCCCAGGGCTGGGATCGAGGTTGGAGCCATGCATTCTATGGCAAAATAACATTTAAACGTTTTATCATTAAAAATGTTTTTATTGTTAAAAACAATGCCTCATAATAAAGAGCTAAAGAGCTCTTGCTTCGGCTGCTATTTAGCAAGGAAAACGGAACTATAGCCCGGTTTTCACATCGTTCACTGTCGTCGCACGTATAAGCGAACTAATTTTTGATTTAGATTTGAGTTGAGTTGAATAAAGTGGAAATTGGCCTTTAGTTGAAATTTTCGGGAGGTTTTAACTTCAGCAAGTCATAGCTGCCGTTGATTGGGCGAATCAAATCATATGACAGCCAATCGCCCCAAAACCTGAAAACGTTATCAAAATAAAGTCCATAAATATAACTAAAAACGTTACCAAGCAATTTGATTAACAGTGCATCTTAATTTTGTGAAAGTGAAATGTTTCTCAAAACAGAGAAAATAAGATTTATCCAGATCTGTTTCTATAAAAATTAGCCGTTTTCAACTCTTTCACCTTTACCGAGTGAAAATACAGCTTTACGAAAATAAACATAAAACTTTTCCCCGAGGATTTACTAAAATAGCAATTCTATCAAATTTGTTCTATTATGGAATCAATAGAATTATAGCGGACGGTTTCTATTTGTGGAAACTTTGAAAACAGCTGTTGTTTCTTTAATCTTTAAATGAATGAGAACCAGGTAATCAATGTATTGTAATATACTAACATGTGTTACCTGCAAATGCATATTTAAAAAAGTACACACTTGAAGAACATTGACGTCATTAAAATAAATCGAAACAAAAGAACGCACCTTGTTCATTAAAAATCAAAATAAAATCAAAGTATTATTAAGTAAAGATTAAAATAATAACGAACTTTCCATATAAACAAACCGCTGGACACTTCTTCAAACAAAACTTGTTTATGTTTGCAGAGAAATGCAACGATACCAAAATCCGCTGGACGGTTTAAGTTGAAAATGTTTTTTTGTAAAAAAATGGATTAATGTAAAAACTTTTTTTATAAAAACATTTTTAAAAAAACATTTCAAAAACGTTTTTAAAAAACAATATCTACAGATATGAAGATCTTCTCAGTACTACCACGCTCTCTCAGAACACCACGCTTCTCGTGGAACGAAGCGGAACGGAAAACTAACAGAAGATTTACCGTTTCGGTAATCGCTGGGTTCATAAACTGCTGATTAAACCCGTTTCTTTTCCGAGTAGCTCCGATTGAAGGTCGCATGTCTCAGAAAAATAAAAAAACATAAATACTTTGAAATATAATTCGTATCACACTTTAGGCATTCTTGTTATTATTATTATTGTTAGTATCAATAAAATTTAAAAGGTTTCCTAGGTAGCATAAAAGTTATTATTCAAAGTTTATCTGTATCGCGGAGGAAAAACAAGTAATCTTTTTTAACTAAAAAACGTTTTTTAATGTTTTTTTACGTAAAAAACGTTTTTTAACGAAAAAACGTTTTATAACGAAAAAACGTTTTTAACAAAAAACGTTTTTAACGTTTTTGCTTTCGAATTTTGTAACGTTTTATCGTTTCCATAAAAACGTTTTTACTTTTTCATAAAAACGTTTTTTAACGTTTTTTAACGTTTTCTTCCATTGTTTAATTATCGTTTTTAACGTTTTTTGAAAAACGTTTTATGGTTTGTTATCAAAATCCCCTGGACAGTCACAAATATTGATATGTAATATATAATATATTACATATCTGTGCTTACCTGTTTCGTATCTGCTTCATATTGTCCAGATGTCTCAAGGAATCCCCCCGATATTTCAACCATGTTATAAGATGTTCTCTATCATATTTTGACAGCTCTTGTAACTCAACATGAACACAAGGATTATCAATATCATCTTGCAATAACAAAATACTCTCAGCATCTAAAAACAATAAAACATTATGCATATCTGAAGCCAAGTGCTTATAGTTGTCTTATAGTTATTTGCATTTCATAAAAACTAAAAACAAAGCTTAATTCAAGCCAAACAAGTTTTAAGTATTTACCTTTTATAACATTTTCTGTGTAGAGAGATTTGATCGTTGGTTTCATGCATATAGCCCTGCTTCCTGAGTATAAGCTCAACATTTCTCGATGTGAGAAGATACACAAATGCTTCTCCGAGTAGAAAAAACCATCCATTGCAAGAGAAAAACTTTAGCTAGGTAGTAAATTATCTGTTTATCATATCACATTTACTTTTAAAATGAAATCGATGTAAAGTTGCAAAATAATATATAAAACGTTACAACAACTTATGGAGGTAATGGTATTTTGACGAGTTATTACGGAGAGTATGGTTTAAAAACAACAAATTATCATTATCTCCATAATCCTTAGCGTAACATGTCTAATGATCATTTTTAGAAGAAGTTCGTCAAACTTGTCGGAAAATTATACAGTTGTAGCCTCAATTTGAAGATGTTGTCTTGGTAATGCCGTATAATTTCCGAAAAGGAGTATCATATTAAACTTCTTAACACCAACTACTCTGAACATTTCTTCTTCATCATCCATTCCCGCATGAAGAAGGTAGTCAGAATCTAGATCTACATTTTGGACAAATTCATTATAATGTTGTAACAGTTGCTCACTTGTGCAATGGCCTGTGAACAGGGAGCCACAGTAGGCATTCATAACATGATTATGTCTGCTAGACCAATACTGCTAATAACTGTCATATCACTGTGGTATTATCTTCAAACTTGAAGGTAACTTGAAGATGAAAGGAGTTTTATTTACATTTTCAACTGCTTCTTGATAGGAGCAATACCATATTGAATGCTGTACTTTATTTTCGTTTCAGATTGTTGTAACTTATTGCAATGAGAGAATCTAGAAACATTGCTCGAAATCTCTGATTATCTGCAGACGCACTAGCAAAAGAGTAATTAGAACTGGCAAAGTGCAATTCCTGCAGAACTTCAGCTTTGATCACTTGGTCCTCTGGTGATAGAACTATAGCACTTTAAGAGTGCAGAGATGCTGCTCCTATTTTTATTTCGAAAGTTCTTAGATTTGCATTTGAATCGCCGTTCTAACGGCTTTTGGCATGAGATTTGAATCTTGAAATGAAATGAAACTTCACTTACGTCTATTCTGAAAGTTTTACATTGCAGAATGCTTTATAAATATCACAATTAAATCTCTGAAGCCAGAGAAACTGCTTCACTCATGAAAGTTGATACAATATCTTTCCCACAACAAAACTGATGCCTTTAATATATAGTACACTAAATCTAAAGTAAAACAAAATTTCATAGACTGGTAGAAACCCGGAACACTGCAAACAAGGAAGAAAAAAAGTGACACTGGAAACAAGTTACATTATCTAAAGTAAAGGAATGTTTCCCTGAAAGACATTTCCTGCTATTTAAGTTACATTATAATATACTAAATCTAAAGTAAAACATAATTTCATAGTCTAGTAGAAGCACAGAATAATAATACTGCAAATAAGGTACATCTGCACTGAATGACGAAGAAGGATCTGCTTCCTGAAAGGCATCCCCTATTAAAGAACATCTTATTTATTCATAACAGCGAAATTAGAAACAGCGAGTTGGAGCCCTGAGTTGTAAGCTTTTCTAGCTTCAAAAAGAAATTAAATGTGGGAAAAAGGCTCCGAAAAATCGATAGTTTTACATAAAGCACCATAAATCAACAATTAATACCTTGAACTGATTTTGTCTTTGTTAAGTATCTCTATAAAACAAATAAAAAGCTGATCAAAGTCTGGAAACTGTATTTCAATGGTCAAATGATAGATTGAAACTTGAAAGCTATGACAAAAGCCAAAAGATAATTAATGGATAAATATTGAACTTTTCCATAGCAACAATAAACGGGGGGAAAAAAGTTCCGAAGTTCTATGCTGAATCTTGTGAAGTCTTCAAGACATGGGCTAAACATGTAAACCTCTCTTATTTCATAAGAATGAATCACCTGTGAATGCAATGAGCAAAAGTGTTTAAAGGATGAAAACTATAAATATAGGAAAAATATGAAGTGATGTACCTTTTTCAATCTTTTCTACATTTCTTGTGCAACCAATATGAATCAAAAATGCCTTTAAACATTTCCATGATATGGGTACATCCTCATAAACCTCTGTCAATATGGAATCTAGCAGTTTTTCCATTTCAGGTTGATTGCTGTAATGCTTAAGATAAACTGTAGGTGAAAGCAAAAAATGACCAATATATCTGGTATGAAGCGTACAATGTTTTGATATATACTGATATATCTTTTCCCAATTTTCTTTGTTCAATGCCTCATCATCTTTCCAATCTGAAATAAAAAGAATCATTTTGTCTGATATGATTTTCCTGGCGACAAAACCCTGTTTAGTGTAACATTAACATGGATTAACATGAACTGTCTCAAATCAGTAAAAAAAATTATGACCTTATCAGTTTGATCATAATTTAACGTTAAATGGTAGAAACTGTTTAACATCCAGACATTTCCGTGAGAAAAAAGAGAGTTTGCTGCGTTAATAGGGAAGTGTGGCAGGGAATCGGACAAGAAGCAAGGAGATATTTGTGGTGCCGTATTCTCTTTTCTAGAACACAAAAGACAAAATCGCAGCTTGGATAACCCTTTTTGTAGCCATGACACAAGCTGATCGTACGGATGCAAAATGCTACAACCAACATGACTGGTGGAGCAGTGAGGTTGGTGCTGGCTTTTTTATTTGTAAGCTTGCATTCCTAGACAGTCTTTTTATTTGGTATTGTTTTACGTGGCTAGCCTCACTCAGTTGCTATTGCATCTGCTTTCCAGGAGGGGCCACCGCATAGGTTGGAGGCTCCGAAGTATTTGACACTCTCACGAGTGACACAAACCCAATCAAGGGTTTGACCCGGCATTCACTCGCGCATGGTGAATCGCCGCCAAGGGGAATTGAACCCCAATCTCTCGCATGAAATACGAGAGTGATAACCCATGCTTTGTAATATGAAAAAAGGAGGCGTGTGACGTCTCGCACGCCTAATCAAGAATTAGGCGTTTTAGGCGTGCTAATTATCACTCCCCTGAAGCTGTTCAGGCGTGTGATGGTGTGCGATCCTAGAAATCGTTATTATTCTTACGTTCTAATGGAAACGAAATTTTTGATCCCTAGTCAACGTGTATTTAATGTTTCTGTGAGGAGTTACGAAAAAATTTACGAAAGAAATCTCCAGCTAATGAATGGTTTTGTTCAAAACGTAACAAATGTTCATTTTATTTTCAAATTTAAAATGCAATTCAATCTTCTCATGAGTCGCGTGATTACGCGAGCGCTCGATATAACTATCCTAGAGTTAGTTAAGAAATACTTTTAATCGCACGTAGATGCTCTAAAAACATGCTCAACTTATTATAAAAGTTTTCGAGGTCAATTGACAACGAAAGATAACGCGGTATATTAAGTGATTATTCGCCAATTTGCTGTTGCTAGGGAGAACGACCACCGTTGCTAAGGTAATTTTGAAATTTCCTTCGTTATATGAATTCATTTGTTCACCTAACGAAAGAATCTGAAAACATAAGTGGTACCAGTAGGACTTGTTTTCGTGTTATTCAATGAAATTAAAAAGCATCTTAGTTTCCAGGTCCCTTTACAGTAACAGTGAAATGGAAGCTTAACTGGTATTTCCACAAATAGAAACTTGCGCAAGTTAAAATAACAATTCTGCTGGCTGGTTGCACACCTCTCATGACAAGACCTGGGTGCTTCTTCAAAAATGTTTTAATATATAAATTTAAAGCTAAAAATAGAGCGTTTTGTGAGAAGCAGGTGTTTGTTAATGCTCAAGCAATACTCCTCACGGGATGAAATGTTTATTATTCTTATGACGAAATATCTTTATTTTTAATAGTAGACACCATTGTTTAAAAAATGTCTACATATTTTTTCATACACACGTGGAGTGTTTTTTCATAGAAACTTTCTGTATTAGAAAAAAACCCGGAAATCACGAATGAAAAGAAATAATAAATTAAATAAAAAAAATGACATATAAATTATACGCAGAGATAATCATCGAGGCGTGCGAAATGTAGCAAGTCTCAAGCAATTCAAGAACTGTTAAGGCGTGCTTTTTGTTGCACGTCTGAAGGATTTAAGGCGTGCGTGGAGGCGCGCGCGTGCGATTGCACGCCTCATATTACAAAGCCTGATAACCACTATACTGGATTAAGTTAAATATAAACAAAAAACAAAAAGAGAAAACCAGGTGGTTTATTTATCATTGTGCCAGTACGGCAGTACGGCAAAAATGGAAGACATTAAGTTAATCAAACCATGGAGGTATAAAACAGAAGGAGAACGAACTCAAAATCTGCTATTGTACTATCCGTGATGCGCTGCATTGTTTAAGTCCTCAGTGTGTAATAACATATAATTGCTATCATCTTGCATAATTTTTATAATTTTGGCGTTCTTGCGTGAAAATTTCGTTCATATTAATTCTCCAATGTGATTAAAGATCGTTAGGGTAAAGTTCTTAGCATGCATAATCTGTAGGAATTGGGAGAATTATGCAAAAACGTCACAAATATGCAACGAAAACATTGCAACTTTAGGTCTATATATCTCGTGATCCCCTCAAGCAGTTTCGCCGAGCTTCAGTTTTTGAAGAGAGAATAATCCTAAGTTTTTGCGCGTACCGCGGCACTATCGAGGCGCATTTAAGTCAGAAGATAAGTAGATTGGAACTTATACATGAATTACGCGATATCTTCAACTCTGTATAAAAACATAGATATTCATTTGTTTCTCAAGGAAGCTTTAGGTTTAATAATCTGCTTGTCACTATGCAGCAAGTTGATCCGTTGTTATAATGGATGATATTTGGTTTTTAAATTGTCGTTAATTTTTAAAAAAGTATTCGTTTCACCGACAACCAGCCGAAAGCGCATCACGGATGACATCAAAGTGATACCGCAATGAATAGAATAGTCATTATCTGAATAATAGAAAAATAAGAGTTCGTTCTCCTTCTGTTTTATATCAAACCTTCACCAAATCTAGTAAAAACAGCATGATGGAAACTGTCCCATCTCAATTAAGTACGCTTTTCATGTTACAGATGGTCATAAAAACTTTGTGCTTATTCATCTATTTCCAAAACTTTTTAATGGTAATTATTCCTATTTCTTTCAAATTCATGATTATATAATGTCGCGTTTAAAATGACAAATTATGGTAAAGAAATAAGGGATTGAAAATAGTGGTAAAATGAATGAGAAATATGGATTTTTCGTTTTTTTCATAAGTTTCCTTTTACACTTAAAATATTCTTTATGTATGTAATGAATTTCCAGGCCTGGTCGTAAGAAAATTAGCAGACGTGTGGTCATCGCACGCCTTAATTGACGATATCAGTTATGGCGTGCGCTCGTGTAAATTTTTGACAGATGTGCGATCAATTTTTCCAGTTAAGATCAACGATTTTCATTCTTTATTATAATCAAGTCAAATTTGAAAAATAATGAGATTTTCACGGAGAATGAATTAATAAAACAAAACAACGTTTTCGAAGATTCGGAAAGTAAAATGTTAGCTATAAAGATAACTTTGACGGTAAATAAAATTTATTCAAAAATTAATAAAGAGGAAAAATAAAACCTGAAAATAAAAAATTTGTATTACTCTCTATTGTTTTGGTTTGAAGTTCAAATGGTTTTTGAATTAAATTAGAGACGTTTCCGTTCCATTAACTCGTCACCACCTGGCTGCCTATTTTTTTAAATAAAAGATTATTTTTTCAAAACTGCAACCTTGCACATACTTTTGTAACTTAACAGAACGTTAATAAGAAAGAGAAAACTACATAACACAATTAAATAATATAATACATAATAAAATCATGCACACGAAGAAGCTCCTTCTTCATTTCTCAACGGATTTCGCTGAGTAGACTTGTTTTCTACTACCAAACCAAGAAAATTTGTGAGCACTGATTTTTAATTCAAAACCACTACTGTATTCCAAAGCGATCGGAGACCTCAATTCTGAAATGATAGCAAAGTTTCGTTCCGTTATTGTAAAATCGTAATCGTAGCACATGAACAATTTCCGAAGCAAGACTTTCAACATTTTTGGGACAGATTTTTGTTGACTTTTCAATAAACATTTGTTATTACACTTGTGATTACAAGCCAAGCGTGCGATCACCACACGTGTAAATAAATCTTGGCGTGCGTGGAGACGTGCACGTGCGATCGCACGCCTCTTACGACCAGGCCTGAAATTCCTTTCATTTTTTGTAAAATTTATTAAGAAAATATTCTTTTTAAACTTACAGAAAATAGTATTTCACAACAAGTGTTTTATTTCGCATTATTCAATCAATTAATGACTAATTTCCCGATATCACTGATTCCTCAAATTATCTGGGAGATGTCTGGGAGATGCACTTTCCAGTGTTCTAGAGAGTTGAAAATCCAAAATTTTGCCCCAGTCAGATTCCCACCATGGGGGAACCTCACAGGTGTCACTAAAACATAATGCCTTAATTTCCTAGTTTCATTTAAATGCAGAATTTATATATATCCTGGCTAACGCCCTGATTTAGCTTGCTCAGAAGAGTCAATGATTTTGTTTACAATGAGTGAAGTTGCGGGGATACAATTTAACTTTCAATTGAATGTAACCCCAAATATTGCTGACTTTTTTTTCACAAAATAGTCCTGATGATGATGTAAGAAATATCAATATTTTGAGTTTTCCTGTTTCCTTTGCACAAATCCTTGGAAATAACTGTTAGGGGTTGTTTATATGGAGAATTTTCATACCGGGTTGAAATTTCATCTTGGTGCCGGGCTGGAAAAAAAGAGCATTTATATGGATACGTTCAGCCCGGCAAAATGAAGATAAATGTTATGAAATAACAGTCACAAATTTATGAAGAAAAAATTTATTTCTTTAATTTTTCCACAACCTTAGTGCATACTTTTTTTATAAGATCTTTTTCAAATTTTATGTATTTTTGAGCTGCATTTTCTTCATCAGATGATAACTTAGACGATCTAAAAGTTGAATAGATACTAGCCATGGCTTTCCTTATTCCTTCGTACTGTTTGTCAACATTAAAATCCTTATTGTATTTTTTATTTTTTACTTACTTTTCTGATCAAAAAAAGCAGTTACCTTAAGGGAATAAAATTTCGCGACCATTAAATTTCGCGATTTCGCAAATTTTTTGCAAATTCGCGAAATGTTTCATTTGCTTATATGGCAATTCGCGAAATTTAATTCTCGCGAAATTTTTGAGATTGTGTGATTCGCGAAATTAAATTCTCGCGAAATACAAATTTTTTTAATAAGAATTTCAAACCACCGAATCATTTTATAAGCTCAAATACCTTATTTTTGGCCATTTTTACGATGGATTTCACTTGAAGTAAAAAATTGAGTTGGCGGAATTATGGTGTAAGGTTTATAACTTTCAAATATATATAAATGAGGAGAGTACGTATTTTAGTTTCTATTTCTAAAAACACTTCAATCAATTACAATGGTTGTATCAGTATTTTTATTTTAAAGATATTCATATGAAAGAAATAATTATTTTCATTTTTCAATGAAATTTCCCCCATTTGCGAAAATGAGGTCTCGCAAAATTTTCGAATTTTTCCTTTTCGCGAAATTTAATTCTCGGGAAGTTTTTTAATTTCACCTTTTCGCGAAATTAAATTCTCGTGAATTCATTAAAACGGCAAATTTCTATTCGCGAAATCGCGAAATTTAATTCTCACAAAATTTGATGGTCGCGAAATTTTATTCCCTTAAGGGAAGTGTTGTTTTTTGTTTTTTTTTCAGGTGTGAAAAAAATTTCTCACCTCCGCTGAACTCAGCACGGGCTGGAAATCCTATCTCAGCAGAGCCTTGCCTTTCATGTAAGTGCAACATTTTGATTACAAGTGTTTCAGTTAAACGATGGGATGGCACTCCAGCCAGATACACGTGGAAATTTCATCCCCTGATGAAAATTCTCCATATAAACAGCCCCTTAACCTCGCAACAATTAGGCCACATTAAAATACAATAGAACTTATACACTTTACTTTCAAAAGGAGTGACATCATCAAACATATCTTCTTTAACGCAATAGTCCTTCAAGTCACAATTTCTTAGCACTTGATTCAATTTTCCATATACATTATCTGGTTTCTTTTCACTTATCCAGAAACTTATAAGTTCAAGATAATGTTTTCTTTCCAGGACTTTGTGTAAAAACGATTGGTCTCCACCATCTGTAAGCAATGTTTTAAAGACTTTTTCGGCTTTCCTTGGACTTTCTGACAATTTGATATCAAGATCATAAGCCAACAGTTTTTCTATAGAAGTCACAATAAACAAAATCAGAATTAGATTTCATAAAACTTAATCAAACTAATTATCAAATTGATAATGATAGCGTCTTTAAAAATTGTGTGTCAAAGCGCAATCAAAATTTTAAGACACAAGAGGTTAAGGGTTTTGTTACCTCTGAAGATTCTTCTTTTTTCTTTTTCTTCTTTTTCTTTATTAATCTGCTTGTGCTCCATGTCAACCTGTACGACATAAATGAATATGCTGTTTTTTCGGTGTTTACATTATGGATGCTTCAACACAATCAAAAAGACATTCATGGGTTACTTACTAAAAGTACGTAGTAATTTATTCTGAAACTATAGCACAGATACAATGATGTCAGCGTAACTATTGGAGACCACCAAATAGCGAAAACTAATCCAGTGATGCCCACCAAACTCCATTGATCTATATGGCTGGCAAGTAGTACTAATTCAGGTACCAAATTTTCTTTTAAATAACAAAAAACAAACAAACAATCAAATAAACAAGGACAAAAATAACAGGAAAGAACAGAAAATAAAAAGAGAACAGGAGGATATGTAATTAACTAACCAGGAAAAATATTGATTAAAGAAAACCTGTTTTCAATAGGATTTGAATTTAACAAGGGCTGAGTGAAGAGAGGTCATGTTATGACAACTGGTGTTGCATGTTGTTCCAAGAAATAATACATTGATAATGAATCAAGTTTAAACCAAAATGTGGATCAAAGGTCTAGCGAGGAGGCAGGTGGAAGAGCCGCAAGTGTGTGAGCTGTCGTAAGGAATACGTTTCCTGAAAAGATTACAAATGTCAATAGGAGGAAGAGAGTTCAAAATGTCATATGCAAGAATTAAATTACATAGATAAATATAGTCAGAAACCCGAGAATTTTTGGAGAAAAAATGAGTGGTTTTGAAGCCCTATCAAAATGACACGGAATTTATTTAACTTTAAAAACCACAAGAAAAATTACCGTTACATGGTTTTTTCAAATGTTTTCAGGCAAACTAGTGCATGAATAGGGGATGCTTACTCCTGAATCCAAATTGCTTATCAGCCAAAATTTCAAATTTCTCAAGAAAAGACTGAAGTCATAAACCAGTTTCTCAAAAAGTTTATCCACATTAGAGTGCGTTTACATGAGAGCCGTAGTGAACTCAAACCGGTTTAAAATTTTAAGCTGTTTGAAATCGGCTATCTGTTTACATGAGAAATTTCGATACGGTCTTGGCGAGTTTTGTCGAGTAAAAATCGAAACAATAGATTTACTAGTTTCTAGCTCTCTCTACAAGTGCGTTTTTACATAAGAGCCATGCTGAACTCACAACGGTTTGAGATTTCAATACGGGTAGAAATATTTTCTATACACGATTGACTAAATTTAGCACATTCTGCATTTTTATTTCATATGTGTCAGCAAAATTTAATTAACATGCGCATGCTTGTTAACACATTTTATGATAAAACAATGAAATGTGAAAACTTTCACACCTTTCCAAGCCGTATCGAAATTTCAAACCTACTTCACAAATAGGTAGGTTTCAAATGGCGCCTGGTGCTAAATTGACAACAAATTACTTAGGGGCTGTTTATATGGAAGCCAAGCCAGCCCGTTTGCAGGGCTAGCCTTTTAGCCGGGCTGGAAATTTTTTCTGTTTATTTGAAGCGGGCTGGCCCTGCAAACGGGCTGACCTCTTTTTCATGCAAACCAAGCGGGAAAATTTAAGCGTCAGAAAGAAACATTTGCAAATTTTAAGCCAATCAAAATCTGTGTATTTGTAACGAGGCTAGCCCGTTTGCCGGGCTGGCTCACCTGAGACTGTTTACATGGGATTTTTTTCAGCCCGCTTCCGAGATCTCGGGTAAAATAGCCGAGATCTCGGTAAGCGGGCCAGCCCTCCTGTTCATATAAACAAAATTCTTAATTATGGTAGCAGCGAAAGCGAATACCATATTAAAACACCCTTGGACTACTACTACTCCTCCTCCGGCCGAAATGGCAATTAGTCTACGATTTAGAGTCTGCGAGACTCTACTTATAACGCCATATAAATTCTAGCAAAGGAACGCAGTCTGTGAATTTTTTAATGTTTTGCATATCAAACATTTAAAAATACGTTTTCTATGGTATTTTCTAACTCAACTCATGGAGGAATGAATATTAATCAAATAGGTCTACATAAAAATGAGACTTATAGTTACTTATGCTAACTGAAAATACTTTGATACTTGAAATTTGATATATGTTGTTTGAGAGAATGTAGCTGGATCTCCTGGCTACATAAGTTCTTGTTACTTTCTACGTTTGTTAGCTATCTGTTCTGTCTTTGAACATCAAAGTTTTCAAAAATCGAGTTAAAAAAAAGGAAGTTATCTCTTCGAATTCATTTTCGGTTTCAAGAAATTATAATTCAAAGCATACATTTTTTTTTCGAAGAAACGGGTTTTTTTCTACATAAGCTCTTACAAAAAAAACGTACGTTATAAACAACTCATGCATGTATAATTCTTTTGTCTTTTAATAAATTAAATTGCTGGTGTGTTACGATTAGACCCTATTTACACGAGTTAGTAATTTTAAACATTATTATCGTTTATGCCTGTTTTCCACCAGTAAGATATCTCAAGAAATAACGTTTGCAGAACTTTTAAGAACTTTTAAGAACTTTAAGTAAAATTTCGAAAGTATTCTTGTGGCAAGTACTTTTGCTGCTACCGTTTGGCGCCATCCGGCTCTTGTTACTTTTAAATTACCATGAAGGCGAGATCTCGGCTAAAGGGCTAGCCCTGCAAACGGGCTGGCTCGGCTTCCATATAAACAGCCCCTTAGGCATATTTAGTGATTCTTCGCTGTTGCTAGGGAGAACGACCACCGTTGCTAAGGTAATTTTGAAATTTCCTTCGTCATACGAATTCATTTGTTCACCTAACGAAAGAATATGAAAACATAAGTGGTACCAGTAGGACTCGTTTTCGTGTTATTCAATGAAATTAAAAAGCATCTTAGTTTCCAGCTCCCTTTAAGCTTTTTTCACATGCACGTAAAATTTTACGTAAGCTCTTACGACTAGGACAATTTTCATTCATTCTCTTCTTAAGGAAAAGTTTACGGGACGTTCATAAGCCCTTACGACGATTTCCTTAAAAACAAAAAAATTTGTTTTTAAGAAAATCGTCGTAAGCCTCCGTAAGCCTCAAGAAGAAAAAAACGTTCGAAAAAATTAGATCGAGCGTTCGAAATGATGTCTTTTGTTCGAAATTACATCATTTTTTGCTAATGATCTATTTCCAAACGTTCCAAAAGTATATTGTATTTTTTATTGCAACTAATTTTAGTGCATGTGAATGAAAATATAGGTCAAGGCATTTTTTCGTGGTAAGAACTTACGAAAAAAAGTTCGTGAGGTGTTCCGACAAAAACTACGTGCATGTGAAAAAAGCTTTAAAATATGATTTAAATGATTTAAAGAATGACTAACGATCGGTGTCTACACTCAATAATTGCAGACACGATGTTCCCCAGTGAAAATGTTTCTGATTGGTCAATCTTTTGTACTCGTCAGTGAAATTCATTGGAGTAGACTTGCTCGACGAAGTGAAGAAAGTTTGAGTGTGAATACCGTCTTGCAAACGTTGAGTCAAAATAGAGTAAATCCTTCAATTTTCCATTCTATTAAGGCCTTCCAAATAAACACAAGACGTTTACAAAATTGTTTAAGATATGATTATGAATTTTAGACGTGCTATTTATATGTGACGTTCCAGGGGATTTTGATAACAAACGATATTAACGATAATTATTAACGATAATATCGTTAATAAAACAATAGAATTAGCGATATTATCGCTAATAATTATCGTTGCGTTATTATAGTTAATAGCGCTATTATCGTTAATATCGTTATTATCGTTAATATCGTTATTATCGCTACTATCGTTATATATATTATATATACTATAATTACGAAATTATAGTAAGAAAATAACTATATTTTTGATATTAACGATAATAACATTAATATTAAACATGTGATCATTTTATTTGTGACAAGGAAACCATTTCGTGTATATTAATCTTTCTTTCGCTTGATTACGGCGTAAGAAATTCAATTTTAGAATTACCCTCAAGTAAACTTTTAGAGCCCTGTGTAAACACAACTTTCAGACAACCTTTCACATAAACTTCATAACAAACTGAAGGAAACAGGTAATATTATATTTAAGCGAAGGTGAGTATTTCAAAAGAGAACTTTTGCAACTCGTCAAGCCGACGTTAAAATGTTTTCATTCGTCCCTCATCCCAATGTTCTGAAAACATTATCGACGAAATGACAAAAATCAATAATGATCACTGAAAACGTTGCGATCAATTTAATTAAGGGTACATCTTCACCCAGTACAAGTGAAATGTCTTTCAAAAGAATAATGATAAAAGTTTTGCTATCAAAAAAAACTTTAATGTAACGTGTCTTTAATAATGTAAAGTTTTTTTCCCAAGAGCTTATAGAATGGCAACCCGTCGAACAATTCAGAAAAAAGAATTATAGCAGACGGTTTCTACTCGTGCTTGCTTTCGAACTTACTTCTGTATCTTTAATCTCCAAATGAATATAAGAACCAGCTAATTAAGTTCAATTTAATACACAAACGCGTGCTACCTGCAAATGTACATTTCAAAATAATACATTACCAAATCGAATGACATGGTATTTTAAAGTGGCTTTTCAAATTTGTGCTGAAGGTACAGGAATAACAAATGAAAAAAAAGTGCTTTGCTATTTCTAGAAAAATATATTTCCGCGTGTCATAATTGAATGAATCAGAGTTTATCATGTCATGAACAAGCGAGTTTGTTTTGAATTGATTGTTATTTGGCGAAATAATAATTAAATCGCGGTTATTTTAGAACTTCATAAAACGACACACGTATGTGAAATGTATAAACAAACGTCTTGAACAAAACTTTTGGACGATAGTAACGGTAATCTGTGCTCTTACCATATTAACGATATTAGCGATATTAACGATAATAACGTTACTCTGTAGTTCCATTAACGATATTAACGATAATAACGATATTAACGATATTAACGTTAATATCGTTTGTTATCAAAATCCCCTGGAACGTCACATATAATAAAATCGCACGCCCAATACGCTTCAGGCATGTGCGGGCACATGCGATCACACGCCATAAAATGACATGACTGGTGTACGAAGCCCTTTCAGCATCGATTTTTTTTTCACGAATCACTTTTGAAAAGTTAATTCAAACCCTGAGAAATAACCATAACGTCAATTTGATGAGTTTTCAACAAGTATTATTATTTCAAATCAGATGTTAAGAAATGAATGTTTGTGCAAATAAAATCAAAATGTTTCGGTCACAACAGAAAAGTTAAGACTGAGAGAGTCGAGCTTTGCATTGACACTCGTGTTTTGGAGTTCACAAGTTAATACATCCCCCACTTGTCTGCACTAAAACTTAAGCTTGGTTTCCATTGTGAAACAAGGTGAAATAAGGTGAAATAAGTTTTGAGAATAATTTCTTATTTCACGACAGAAAATTAATTATGCATTGGTTTCCACTGCAATCACTATTATTTCATGTTGTTTCAAGAAACTCATTAATAATATGGAAAGAAGAAACCAAAGAAGAAAACAGAAAAAAGTTAAACGCAACTCAACAAGATTTTGGGTCAGAAATTTAAACGGAACACTTCATTACAACTATAAAGGGTTCTTTAGTATTCTCCTGCCTGGTGGCAGTTTGCGACGCGAACTGTTGCTTCACACTTTTTTATACAGGACAGTACGGTTCCAACAACGGCAGTGGTGTTCTGGCAAATTCAGAAAGGGAAAAATATTTGATGATGATTTCCTACATGTCCCAATTGATAGTAAATTATCTGAAAGTCATATTCCCACTAAAGAAGTGGTTGATGCGTCCATACCGGGGTAAAAATGCTAGCGAAGACGATAGGATTTATAGTTAAAGCAGAGCACGCATAGTTTATCGCATCCTTCTATTTATATCTGTTGCACTGTTTGTCATATAAGACAGTCTATTGTTTTATTTATTCTGCTAAAGTTTCTTCTTCACGTAAAGAAATGGCTGCTATTTTAACTTCTTTTACGACACACCATAGTCACAAGAAAAAGACTATGGACACACACACTGACAGTTTTCATCGAAACTTTTTCAACTCACATATGCATGTCGCATCCTTTGATGTTCTCTTTATTTCATGAAATAACGTGAACTTGAAAATCAAAAAATTTTTATATCTAGTTCACGTTATTTCATGAAATAAGACGTCGGTGAACTTGAAATAAGAAAAGTTGAGGATGTTTCCACTGTGAAATAACATGAAATAAGAAATTATTCTCAAACATTATTTCACCTTATTTCACCTTATTTCACAATGGAAACCAAGCTTTAAAGTAAACACTAATATCTTATAGGCAATTTATTTGATGTAAATCTCAACCAAGAAGGGCAGTTTCCAGGTCTTTTAAAAACCCGAAATTTTCTCACCCCTCAGCCCACACCATGAGCAGGTGAAAGAAACCCAAAAAAGCTCTAGATACGGCACTGAAGAAACATAAAAAAATAATGACAGAGACTAATGAATAGACCTTTTCATAAATTACATCACCACAAGCATCCCCTCGTTTCTATATTTTTTGTTGTTGCTTTTTTTTAAATTGGTTGCTCCTATGTGCTTAATCTCAATAAAAGAATTTTGTGAAATATTATTCCCTGAGGTGTTGTTTCCCTTTGTGAGCAAGCATCGTTAATATTCAGTTTGAAAACGAGGTCTTATTTGTTGTGACTGATTCATGAAAAGGTGTATAGATACTAACAAGAACTAGCTTTCAAGTCATCAACAATGTCACCTAAAATACTTATGTATAAGAAAACAATCAATAGATTGTATTGTGAATTGTCATAATCGTATGTTTCTTGGAAAAAAGTACAAGCAAAGATGATCACACTCTCGATACAGGTGTACCAAGAACAAAGGAAGAGGTCACCAGACAAAATCTTTTATATCCATCAAGGATACTTGTATGTTTGTATAAATAGACATCTATGATGCTTGATTGCCTGGCTCTTTGAATGTCAATAATATAAAAGGCTGACTCAAAATTTTTTGGGTCAAAAAGGATGTTGGAGAGGTCATTACATGGAATAGAAGTTAGAGAGGATAGAACATAAGGGATCGTCTCAAAATGTTCGTCCATATTCGTCTTTTTTTGTTTCCGTCCTTTATTCGATCAAAATCATCCTTTAATATAGTAATATTCGTCCTACGTTTATACTAAATTCGACCTTTTATCGTTACTTTGAAAATGGACGGTTTTATGAATTCGATCCAAAGTCGATCCAAAATTCGTCCCAAATTCGACCTACATTCGTCCTTTAAACATCACCTTGGAATGTTTTTATGAACGGGCTATCAAAACCCTTCAACTTCGTACAAACAAACGAAACGTAAAGTTTACACAAAATTAAAAATAAAAATATTCCATCATTCGACTCTGGTTTTCTCAATTATGTAAACCAGTAGCGTGACAGATCGTGCTGCTAAACTATCCCAAGGCGCGCGATGTCACGCACCTACTTCTACTTTTTTTCGACCTTTCACTCGAATTTGGGTATTAAAACATTGTATGAATAGTTGTTTTAACTTACGCAAGTTTCTCTTTGTGGAAATCCCGGTTAAAGGGTAAAGGGAGCTGGAAACTAAGATGCCTTTTAATTTCACTGAATAACATGAAAACGAGTCCTACTGGTACCACTTATGTTTTCATATTCTTTCGTTAGGTGAAGAAATGAATTCGTATAATGAACAGTATTTCAAAATTACCTTAGCAACGGTGGTCATTCTCCCTAGCAACAGCAAATTGGTGAATGATCACTTAATATACCTAGTTATGTTTCGTTATCAATTGAGCACGAAAACTAATATATATAATAGGTTGAGCATGTTTTTTATTGCATTGAAATCTTCCATCGGAAATTCTATTGAAAAGCCTCATGGTTTCTCCATCGTTGATGCTTCAAGCAGTTCATTCATTGAAACAACATGATTTGCAATACCACCTGCACTATTCAAACTGGAAACATGTAGTTCATTACTAGACTCGTTTTGAATGGAGACGAAAGGAACAGAAAAATATTCAGTGATAAAAGCTTTTTTAAAAAGTTTTAAAAGTTCTAACAATGACTATTTACGTGCGCGATTAAAAGCGCGTCTGAGCTAGCTCTAGGAGCGCTATAGCGAGCGCTAGCGTGATCGCACTCCTCATAATGAGAAGACTGTAAACCAGACAAGTCTCTTTAATTTTACTATTACAAGTCAAACAAACCACATGCGAATCATTGCTGTGTATAATTTTGATTTTTGAGCATGGTCTTTTGTTACAAATTGTGAGAGAACTAAACTTTTTTTGGCTTTTTCATGTGATTTGTCGTTGACTGACATAATTATGTTATTTGTTTTTTGCAAACTTCTGTAAACAAGCATGTTTGTTGGTTGTTAAAATAAATGAAGCTATTATATCTACACCGCTAGGCGTACGATCTTTGTGTAAACATATATGAAAGATCAGCTAGTCTGGCTCTAGTATAAACAAGCTAAGATGGCTACCTGAGATCTATAGCACGTTTTGTCAGAAGATAATATTTATCCATATAAAACGAAGACATCATGTATTAAATTATCTTTTGTAATGTTGAGCGCTTTTGTCAGTCCCTTGGGGGTTCGAGATAACAAGCGTCGAAGATTGGTGTTGAGACAATGTAACAAATTAGCTTTCTTCTGCATCGTCGTAAAAAGAAGAAATAAAATCTAGTCTAATATTGTGATAGTCTTTTTTGGTGAAAGAGTTCTGACCAATTCGCGAAAATTAATTCCCGCAAAAAAAATATTTTTGGTCAATTCGCGAAAATTAATTCCCGCGAAATACAAAAAATTTCGCGAATGGAGCGATTATTATTATTATTATTATTAATTTATTTTGTAAAGAAGGTCGTAATTTATGTATATACATATAAATACAAAAGCAGTGTAATCACTGATGTGGACTGATGTGGACCTATTCGTAAAAAGAAGAAATAAAATCTAGTCTAATATTGTGATAGTCTTTTTTGGTGAAAGAGTTTTCACTGATGTGGACCTATTCGCGAAAATTTCTTCGCACGAAAATTTCTGACTTTAAAGTAATTGGTTTAGAGTGAGATTTATCTCGTGTAAAGAGAAAGTACAAATAGGGAAAGACCTGGTTCAGGTTCAAAAATGTGAACAATACAATACAAGTTTTGATTGGAAGAATTTCTTCTGGTCAGGATGACATCACAGTTGAGGGAAAACAGAACACTCACCTAAATTTTTTTTAAAAAGTTTTGAAGAAAAACTTGGTAGAAGGTTTGACCATAGTGTTTGTTTTCCCTCAAAAATCTAGTTAATCCATTGGCTGAAAGTCCAGTCACATGACATCTCAACCAGAAGAAATTTTAGCTAAGCTAATTAGATTAAAGTATGGAAGATAGAGCACATGTTGAATTAGTGCATGAAAAAAAATACATCCGATATATAAATGACTAGAACCAAACAGGAGGGTTTCAAATCTACACTTAAGACATGACCATCTTCCCTCGATTTGTGGATAGAGAGTCAAAAATGAAAGGAGCTTTAGCAAAATTACGATGAACCCACAAGTTTTACAAAATTCACAAAAATTGATTTAGTACTTTTCTAATTAAACCATGCATCACATATTCCACAGAAGTACTTTTGCATTTTGTGAAACACTAGCGAAAAGACATACTGCTACCTTTCACAACAACACAATCATAATCAAGCATGTGCTCATAGCTTTAAGCTACCATTTTAGTCGGCAAAATGCAAGTAGTGCGGTGGTACCTCAAAAAAAGGGACGTTCGCGGGAAAAAACTTTTATCAAGTTGATACTTTTTCCAGACTACGATGGTCCGAGGGTTCACGTTTTGTTCTTGCTTTTTTCACTACCCGCAAACATTTTTTTCTTCTCGATGTTATTTTCACTTCTCGGAAATATTTTCACTTCTCGCAAATGTTTTTACATGCTTCTCGCAAATGTTCTTACTTCTGGCAAGTTTCTTCGCTTTTCGGAAATATTTTCACTTCCCGGAAATGTTTTCACTTCTCGGAAATGTTTTTACTTCTCGCAAATGTTTTTACTTCTCGCAAGTTTTTTCGCTTTTCGGAAATATTTTCACTTCCCGGAAATGTTTTCACTTCTCGGAAATATTTTCACTTCTCGGAAATTTTTTCACTTCTCGGAAATTTTTCACTTCTCGGAATAATTTGTACTGTTGCGATAAGATGTTTTCACTTCGAGTGTATTATCGGGTTCAACAAAATTTTCTGAAAACTGAAAGAGTGAGTTCCGTAATGTTGTCTTTCACACATCAGCTATGATGTAGGTATTTACTGCTTGTGATTATCAGCTTTTGATTCTTAACGGATTCTTAATCAGCATGCCAGTCCTTTTCGCGCGGACTTACTTTCGCGAAAATGATAAAAAAAACGCGAACTTTTCTTCCCGCGAAACTTTCTCCCCGTAAAGTAAAGGTCGTTGATAAATATTATATCGTGCATAGGAATGGTGATGCGCTACATTAGTCTACATATAAAAGTCTATTTGAAGTGATTTTGACGAAAAGTTACACATTTGAGATACAGAGAAAATTAACGAGACGTGAGAGTGATTTATGAAAAATCTTTTCGAGTAGATATATATAAATATTTAGAGCTTCCTCTGGTGTTGTAGGCTCATTCAAGTGATCCTGTTCCATCTTCCATGTTTAGCAAACTCTTCAAATTCCGTAGAGAAATCTCGCGTATTATGTTCAGCAATTCGCCGGAATTCCTCAAACTCATCTTCATTCACTTGTTGAATATGGTTTCTTCTTTCATATAGATGTGGAAGAAAATACATGGTATTAGGGCAGCCATTTGGTCCTCTATTGCGGCTTCTTGAGATAATGTGAGAATTCCAACCATTGACAATGGATCGCAGATCCTTGCGAATCAAAGTCATAAAGCAATATCGGACAGAATCTAAGTAGACAGGGTCTGAAGTATTTAGAAGATTTAAATCAGTTGCATCTTGTAAAAATCGCCTCCACCAACCTATCCTATCACGCTGAAGTAAAGCCCAGTACGATTCGATGCGCTGATTTTGTGGTGATGTGGTAATACTGAAAGAGCTTGTAATAGTTTTGTCGTCATCTTGAGAAAGTGAACGTAAATAAACATGAATAGGCTCAATAAGTGAATGCTCAGTACCATCGTCGGCCTTGATAAGGAGAGGTATTCCACCTAACTGGGATGCAGCTTTTAAATAATAACCAGCTTCAACTTCTGGAGCCTTGTTGGTTGACGAGACTCCAGCCATATTAGTCTCCTAGAAAATTCGTCAATGCAACCATGGATGCTAAATCCAAATGGTTTCAGCTTATCGTGGCCATCTATATGCCAAATGAAATTTGGGCCAGGTGCAAAGTACATTCCTCGGTGAAGCCTTCTTTTTCTGCGATCCTCTACCACTTCAGGATCTAAAGCCTTTTAAAATTCTGCGAACATCCTCACGTCTACAAATCAGTCCTTGTGTTAGTAAAGATTTGTGCATTTTGCGATATCCAAACAAACGACAACTATTAGCGAGCTCCTTTCTAACTGCATTTGTTATCTCTTCTTCTGAGCTGCGTTGATTAACTGTTGAGCGTTTTCGCAATCCTTCCTTTCTAAAGTGTCTTTTCAGTGTAGATCAGCTCATCGCATATCCATGATGTACTTTTAAAAACTCAATTATTTCTAAGTAAGTCAAACCTTCCAGAAAGTACTTTTTGATTGCCTCTTGGACTACAGAGGGCATCTCAGCCATCTTGTTTTGATCGTAGAGCCAAAAGTAAGTCAAAATGTAAGAGCCGTTAAGAAAAAACTGAGAAGTGAAAAATAAGACGAAGTAAAAACAAAAAAGGAAAAAAGAAGAACAAAAAACTGTGAGAAGTTAAAAAATTGGAGATTCAAAAACTATTCGTCGGAAGTCAAAAATAAATCGAGATTTAAAAGATTTTTTGTGAGAAGTAAAAAAAAAACTGGAGATTTAAAAAATTTTTTGTGAGAAGTGAAAAAAATGTTTGTGAAAGGTTGACCCCTCGGAGCCATCATACCCAGACGTCCTTTATTCTATTCTTGTGACACAGAAAAAAATCCCCATCGATCCGAGCATGGGATCACCCCTTTTTATCCCATTTCAAAATGACGTCACAACCCGTTGTGTCAAAAGGTTTTTAAGTTTTCAAAATTGGACATGTTTAGACTGTGTTTTCGATAAACACAAAATCTGGAAATTGTGATTTCATTTAGGTGGGATACCTTTTTCCCGGGCCATTTTCACTTGCGAAATAATAAAGTGTACCGTTAAATGTCCAAAAGCGTTTGAACACACCGTGACAGTACAGACTTTTCAATTGCCACCAAAGAAATTGGTAGTAAAGATTATTATTTAAGTAATATTATATATAATTATTTATGTTTTGGCTTCCCAAACCAATGTTATTTGCGTTTTCTTTAGTTAGCGCTTTACGGTTACGTAAAAGAAGGACATCGTCTTTCATGTTAACAAACCTGACAGTAGTGTTTGCAGGAGCATCAGCAGGGCTGCGATGCGACATGCCTCAATATCTCCTTTTTCAAAATGAACGCTCATTTCTCTCCCAACACCAATAACTTTATTTTCTTCATTTTCCATCTTTTCTATTTTCCCTGCTTTAACTTCCATGTTTTCTGTTAGACGATCTATTTCTATCATCAATTTTTGGTTTTCTCCTAGAAATAATATAGAATATTTTCTAGTGTAACTAGCGATTCAGAATCAATATTATTATTGGCCATACGGTGTTTATGGGATTATTAGCTTGTAAGGAAGATGGTTTACGATCTGCAGTAGTAGCACTTCTTGTATTAACTATTAAGATTGTGAATGTAGAGTTAGCTCAGAGATAAAGGAGCAATATGTTTGACGCTAGAATACGCCTTCTTTTGGCGCTTAAAACTCGTTAAGAACGTCTGGATAGTACGGAAGTCAGAGAACGAATGAATATTAAAAGATGCAGCAGATTACGGCAGTAATTTAGCGTCATTTGTTAATCTTATGATTCGTACGCGGTCTTCATTTTACTTGAATATCACTAAACAAGAAATAGAAATTTAATAAAAATTATAGACGACGATGACGACGACGACGACGACGAAATCCTATTTCAGTAGTCAGCTGGCTATAGCCACTGACTAACTAAAATACATTATTGGATTTTACAGATTTTAGAGATTTTAGATAATTTTCATCAGTTGCTTTCATAGAATTACAATTAAGCAGGATTAAACACTTTCCTGATTTCTCGTAGCATTATATTTCATTTTATCCGTACTAATTATGTGAGGTTTTACCGAATTATCACAAACCAATTAACTCTTAGTCTCTGAAACACAAAGAATTTGAAGAATTTGCAAATGAAATGAATCTTTTGTTATTGTCTTTAACCTGTTGTGTTTAAAAATATTTGTGTGTGGAAGTTTCAACAAGCCATTCCCATTTGAAAACTCTAAAACTTCTTGATACGCAAAATTCAAGGCCGCATGATCTTCTAAACATTATTTTTAATCAATAAATTCAATTTTAAGATGTACAAATTTCATGTATTGATATGAAAGAGCTGGTAACAGTTTTGATGGTATATTTTCAAGGATTGGATTTTAATAACAAATATTCTTATTCAAGTCTACTTTAATTTTGTCTACCTTTTAAATATATCTCTTACTCATACAGCTATTTATAACCAACTTTTTTGCATACTCCCAAAATAAAGTTATCTAATTCCTATTTAATGGTCAGCGCTGAAATGTAGCTGATCTTTTATTTACCTGTGTAATGTTGAAGGTTTTAACGCCCCTGTTAAACGCCCGTTATTGCTTACTTTTAATTTTCAGTTCAACATCAGAAAGTTCAAACACGACATTTATTTTTGGAAGATATATCGCTAGCTGAGTGGAATCTCATTTGTTATATTAGTTCCAGACCGCGCAGCATATAGCTATTCACAACGTGTAAATACTTTTGTTAGTTGAAAATATATCGTTAAGACAGAAGGTCATGGTGTGGAAGTTCTTTAATAACTACTTCGTTTCCTCAAGCATCTGGGAGGCCTAGCTTTCGAAGCTACAACTTCAGAACCCCAAAACCAACTGACGTCTGCCTCAACTGTGGCGAGAAAGGTCATTGGAAAAGGAATTGTTCAAAACAAGGAAAAGACCAGTGAAAAAGATAAGTACTTATCATTTAACTCAAAACTTAACTTTCTTAGAAAAACTGATATGAGCTTTTACAACTCTGAATTAGATTCAGTAAATGTTAAAGGGGTACAAACAAATTTATTTTAGACATACTTAAGGAGGGGTATAAATTACCATTTGAGAGTAGCTACTCCTAAGCCAAAATATTTTACAAATAATCAGTCTGCTTTGAGCGATAGTTCTTTTGTCGAGGAAAGTCTGAATGAACTTCTTGCAACTGGATCAGTCATTGAACCAACCGTCGTTAATCCTCTTTCAGTTGATACTAGACCATCTGGTAAGAAACGTCTCATTTTAGATCTTCGATACGTTAACGAACATCTTATTAAAGAACATATAAAATACGATGATTGGAGAGTCTTTGAACAGTTCATTCGTGACGACGGTTTTGTTTTTAATTTTGATTTGAAGAAAGGATATCATCAATCATGTTGATATATTTTCGGATCATCAAATGTTTCTTGGGTTTTCCTGGAAAAAAGAAGGGAAAGAAAGGTTTTTTGTGTTTACAGTTTTACCATTTGGATTATCTCCTGCCCCTGCCGTTTTTACAAAAATATTGAGACCTCTTACGTCTAATTGGCATAAGCAAGGAATAAACATTTCAGTCTATCTAGATGATGGGGCATCAATAGCCTACTCACTTGAAAAAGCATTAGACCACTCAAATAAAGTTAAAAAACTGTTAGTTGATTCTGGTTTTCTTATAAATGAACAAAAATCTAATTGGAAACCTTCTAGATCTATGACATGGTTAGGAGTGGTTTTAGATTTGGAAGAAAATACTTACAGGATTACGTCTGAACGCATCTCTTCTTTATTGTCAACAATCAAATTTGTTTTAAAATCTCCTTACACAACAGCAAGATCTCTCTCACGCTTAACGGGAAAATTAGTTTCAACAAAATTTGTGCTTGGTGACATAATAAGATTGAAAACACGTTTTCTATACAAAGTCATTGGTGCTCAAAGCTCTTGGGACACTTGCCTCAATATTTTGAATTACCCTGAAGCTCACGGAGAGATTTTATTTTGGAGAGACAATATGGTTAACCTTAATAAAAGAAGTTTAAACAATAGCAGCTGTTCAAGTTTAATGATTTTTTCTGATGCTAGTGACTCTGGAATAGGCGCAATTTGCGAAACAGAAGGTTTAGTCTGTCATAGATCATTTACGTTACGAGAACAAGGTAAAAGCTCTACGTTGAGAGAATTGGAAGCAATAAGATTGTTGTCATTTGGTGAAAATATCCGAAATTCATCTATCAACTGGATGACCGATAACAAAGCAGTCACCTTTATCACGAAAAGATGAAGCAGAATAAAAAGTCTACATGAACTGTCTCTGGAAATATTTAATTCGATTGTTCAATATTAATCTGGATGTTCGTTGGGTCCCAAGAAACCTTAATAAGTCAGCTGATTATCTCTCCAGAGTGATTGATACCGATGATTGGGAACTAACCGATTCATTTTTTAATTATTTTGATGACATGTGGGGTCCGTTTACGATAGATAGATTTGCAAATTATGATATCACTAAGGTTGAGCGTTTTAATTCCAAATATCTCGTGCCTGGCACAGAAGCAGTCGATGCTTTTACTCAGGATTGGTCTTGCGACAACAATTTAATGGTACCGCCAATTAATTTACTCATCAGGACTCTACAGTATATTGAAACTTCGAAAGTGAAGGGCGTTCTCATTGTTCCATACTGGCCAGCCTCCCCATTTTGGTCTAAACTTCAAGTCGATGATAAGTTTGTGCATTTTATTGAAGACTGGCTCATGTTTTCGAATACTAATGATATTTTGAAGCTCGGTAATTTTAAGGAATCACTTTTGGGTTCTAAGAATTACAAAGGTGGATTAGTTGCGCTTAAGATTAGATCTTAATTACTCGATGATCAACTGGGTTGATATTTTACCTTAGAACAACTATGTTGTTTGAATAATTTTGTAACAAATGGGCTGTTTGGCTTGCTTTGAGTAAGAGAATTGTTGAAAGAACTTTGTGGCGTTATTAATACGATGATAATATTATTGCGGGGTCGTCATGATAGAGGATTATCGTAACTGGGTTACGTTGACAACTGGGTTGTCATGACAACTCGTAGAACATCTTATTATTTCATTTAAAAAAAAATAAAAAATGATTATATATTTACTTCTAGAATATTCTGCCGATCATGTTAAAAGTCTTGTTACTGACGTTAACTTAAAGAATCTCGCGGATGTAATTCCCGACATAATTGGACGATGCAGAGCAGTAAACACGCAACAGAAATATAATACTTACTTTGAAAAATGGTGCCAATGGGCCAATAACTTTCCAGAGGTTTCCTGTTTACCTGCTAAATCAGAACACGTCCTCTTGTTTGTAGTCCGCTGTTTTGAATTTGATTAAAGACATTGGTCTCGACGATAGCCTCTTTGGTTTACATAGTTTAAGGAGAGATGGTGCTACCGCAGCTGCGAATAATGGAGTGAACGACAGGCTATTTCAAAAGCACGGGAGATGGAAATCGGTTTCAGCCAAGGATGGCTACGTGGACGATGATCTTAACAGCTTATTATCAGTATCTTTAGATTTAGATCTTTAGAATATGAATTGTTCACTAAATGTTTCGATCGTTTATCTTATGTTACATATTACAAACTTCTAGACTGAATTTACTATAAGAAAGTGACTGAATAATAAATAAAGTTATTTTCGTTTGAGTTTACGAATTAGAAAATAACTTTTGAAGACCATGGTAAAACCAACGTGTCCGTTAGGGTACGTGCACCAACTTCAGGAATAGGACCTTTTTACAAATGCTTAAAAATGATTTTGCATATTTCTAACCAACTTTTCCCCTCAGCAAATCAAGACCCAACAGGTTCTCATTAGCATGAGGATCTCATAATATTATGAACACTAGTAACCCATGTAAAAATTTTTTACAGGTTTTAATCGATGTGAGCTGAACAGAGAGAAAGGCTTAGTATAATGAATTTTAGTATGATAAAGTTTAAATGTTTAGAATGTAGTATCTCGTTTTAAACAGCGTGTAGAACACGGGTTTTAATTCATCAAAAATAAAAATACGCGCTGTGCGTCCACTTTTTTCACTTTTTACATAAATTGTATAAATTGAAGATGCAATGCAATGGTTTGCCATGATTAAAGATATCTAACGTCAATACAGAAAAACTCTTCACTCATTTAATTAAAAATCTCTAGGTATTCCGGCTAAAGCATATTTAGTTCAACACTGGAGTTATGAACAGAAAAACTTTTTAATCAGAAGATCTGAAACACATCAAAATGTTCATAATAAATCTTTCACGATACGACATATTTAGTAGTAAAAATAAATTGTGCGTACAGGTAAACAACATCGCGTATTATTTGAAAAGTAATGACGCAGAAACCCTATTAATACTATAAGAAAAAACAAAACAAACAAACAAAAAAGTTCTAAAGCGTACTTACCCTAAAAACATTAATAAATCTTCGCGCAATACTTTCGTTGTTGTCTTTCGTTGTTGTCTGATCTCGCGAATAATCAAAACATTTGAAACGATTAAATGCAATGCAATGTTTTCCCCTATACTAATCGTAGAAAAATATTAACCGCCGTGGTCTGACACTCCGTTATGAATAAGTGACCGCAAAAACGACCCGAAATTTTAGAAAGTGAAAGCGTGAAAAAAGCGGATGCACACTCGTGATTAGTATATAGACTAGTATCCCGGGTAAAAACTTTTTACCGAACTTAACTTCGAAAACATTAGGTCAAATCCACCATTCCTGTGTACGTACCCTGTGACGAAAAAATAAATCATAGAATCGCAACTCAAAAACATCCCAGGAGGCGTCGCTCGCCACCCATGTTCAGTATGCGTTGTGTCGCAGAATTTAACTCTTGCAAAAGTTTCTTTTCAGGTATTAATTTTTTAATTCATTTCTTACATTCAGAAAATTTAAAACAGAAACAAATAGCAACATGGCTCAGAATATATATTCATACGCAGAAGAGAAGTAACTTTAATGTAAACATATGCAATATATAACACAGAACCGTTTACTAAGACATACAAAACCAAACATTGAATAAAAATCATACATTCCAACTTTTTCTTTTGTTCAAAAGCTACTTCTGGACTGCAACCATTAATGAATTTTTGAAATGATATAGTTAGTTCTTCCCAAAACCATCAACATCATGATTAAAACCATGAGTTTCATTTCTTCATGCTTTTTTTATTATTGCCTAAAAGAATGATGTTTCAATTGTAATACCGAAAAAAAAAAAAAAAAAAAAAAAAAGAAAAGGAAATTCAAGTACGTATTTATCCTAAATACAATAACTAAGAAGAAAAATTTACACAAAAGATAAAAAGTCACAAATAAAATCATAAATTCAAAGTTATATACCTAGGCATAGTACGTAAACGATTACCATAACACAAAATATGCATAAACGCGATAAAATATAAACTTAAGAAAAATACAGCCAACAACACTTATTTTTTGAAAGATAGTTTCATTGCACAGTCATTAAGTAAGTAAATCTTAAGTAACCCTCTCGACATTATAACCCATCATGCTTCATTTCTATTTTAACAGATCAAAACATTAAAAAAACATATACAAAAAACCTAATCATGCTATGACGAAATCTAAAGAAAAACAAAACAAAGTAAAAGAAACTTTGAAAATGTATTAACCTTAAAAATAATAATTAAAAACACAAACGTAATGACAGAATTAGTATAGCTGAAAAATTTTTAACATATGCAAACATTCGTGGAGCTATTTTTTATTTCCAGTTCAAAGCTCCTCTCTGCTGGAAAATTCAAAACACAACAGTAAACATCCCTCTTATCCTTTATGTATCCACTAATACTAACTGTGTTTAACTAAATAGATACTATTTTAACTTTACCTCTCAATACCAATTCACATCATCATAATCATGTTAGTAAACAATATTGATCATGATCTGTAGTAGCCATTATCAACTTCTAAACTCTTTACTTTCTATATTTCATACCTGTAAACAAATTAATAACACTCGATTTACTTTCCAGGATACTTTCCTATTGTAAACATACACTTTCTCCTTGCTTACTACTGCAATTCCACTACCATTTTTATACAGTGAAAGTCATAAAAATGCCTTCTTCGTAACTTCATAACTGTGGAGCCATTTTGAATTAAATAAAATAAGGAACAGCAACTTCGTTACCAAAACAAATCATTAACTGCTCGAGGGACATGCATCTTAATGATTTGATCGTTTTAACTCTGTTTTTACTCTCTTTTAACGCTGTATTTACTAAATCCGTTTGACTCATGTACTTACGTATATTACTTTATATCTTTTCCAAACAATTTCTCTCCGAAAAAAGAAGTAAAACCATTTTCTTCACCAATGTAAATAAACAGCATCCTTTCTGCAGCCATTTTTAAACAACTTCAACTTCATCTACACTACTCTACTGCTGCACTCCCATAACTATTTGATAACTATAAAAAGAAATACGTAAACAGCTCGTAAAATAAAAATAGACTTTCTTCATCTCGTTCTTCGTTTCGTTTTCCTCTGAAAAAACCTATATATAAAAAACAACATCTGTTTAAAAACTCACCTAAGCATGTGGTTATACCTGTTCTTTTATTAATCTAAAATAAAATCTAAAATACAAAAACAATAAAAGTTTAACAATAAATTGATAACTAAAACGTAAACAAACATTTAAATACATTTAAATACTAACTTGTTCTTCTATTAATCAAAAATAACAGTTTTATAATAATACCTTTTGTTCGTTCGATCTTTCTGCAGCTAATTTTTAAAAACTTCACTGCACTTCTTCTGTATATCTAAATATGATTTTTCATTTTATAAAAACAACTAACCCGTGTTCTTTTATTATAAGAGTAAAAGTTTAGCAATAAACACGATAATAAAACGTTTTATAATAATAACAATACCTTCGTGCATACAAACATGTGTTTCTTCGTCAGTTCTTTCGTCGATTTGCTGCCTAAAACAATGAAATTTAAATTAAAATATTCGTATACAAAAAGAAACACGTCTTCTTCGCGAAGTTTCTTGCCCACGAAATGATCGTTGACAAATTTCGAACGATTAACATTGCATTGCTCGCACTCCTCCAAAGACGTTTTTCGGCTGATTTCCAGTGCGCAAACCAAAAATAACAAAACGGAGGAGCATATACTAATCGCGGAAAATCAAGTCTTGCGTGGGCGAACTGCCGCTATATGACCACGATTAAGAAGATTTTGACCATTAAAAAACAGAAAAACAAACACTCTCTAAGTTAAATGTGTTGCACACAACGCGAATTAGTATATATAGACTAGTATCCCGGGTAAAAACTTTTTACCGAACTTAACTTCGAAAAGGATGGGTCAAAATCGCCTTTCCCGTGAACAATCCCCGTGACGAAAATTTCAATTTAGGAATTGGAAACCGAAAATGTAACCATGTTGTAGAGCTCGAAAAACTGATAAAAAAAATGTATGGGATCGTTTCGCTACGACCAACCGTTAGAGAGATATCGCTGATCAAAGATTTCGATGACGTCATAGCCGCAGTACCAAATAAAATTTAGGCCCAGATGTTGCGTCACCCCATCACCCGTATCGCGGACCCTAAAAAACGTCAGTTATCCCTATTGGTTCTCGAGATATTTCCCCAAAAACGTCGCGTTCGATTGGGGATGCAATGCAATGATTCCCCGTGATCATAAAAAACTGACGTCAAATGATGCCACATGCTTTTGGAATGATCGTGAAAAAAGTGTCTCTCGCATCTACGTGGTTTTACGCGCACATAAGAGGACGATGACCGTAAATTTAAACTAAATATATCACTCTCTAAAATAAAAGTGGTATGCACAATCGCAGATTATTATAATAAGATATCTACAATGCCAGTCTACGTTTCCAACACATAAACGCATATTTATGATTTACCAGTTTATGTGCATTTGAGAAGTTAGCGATTCGCCATGATCAAAATAGGGGACAGCTCTTTATGCACTTTATTATTAAATTTATCTTTTAAATTTCAATACAGAATGAAAACTGTAAAAGCAAAGTTGCTACAATGAAAGAAAACCTTTAGCAAAAGAAAAGATGCAATAATAGTTGTTTTAAAACAGAATGAAATCTGGAAAAGAACAGTTATAAAACATGATATGATACTGTCACTCATGCGCCATTGCAATTTTACACTAGAATGCTAAAACACAACGAAACCTTTCGGTAGGAAAAACGTTCGTACAAATATTTGTTTGAAAATTTTGGAATTTAAGGATTTCAGTAAAATTATGTTTTTGGTTGATTTTGGCCATGATAAGTGGCCAAAAGCCAGGCTTTTAGGAAGCCTGAACGCTGCTTAACACTCGGTCAAAATTGTTCTAGAAGTGTATGGCATTATGATCAAAGTTATGGGATGAGTTAGGTTCTCAAAGCATTACAATGTGTATAATTCAGAGCACAGGAGAAATCCGTCGATTTTCTGCAAAAAGATGTTCTGCATTTTATTTTGGAAAAATAGGAAAAAACGCTTAGCGATAGGAGGAATTTGCGACAAAGTCAAAGTCTCAAGTAAACTCCATCGTAGATTATTTTTCATCATTTTACCAAACAAACGCAGAACAACTTTTTGTGGAATACCTCCGACAGAGTGGAAGCTTACGAAAATAAAAACAATTGCCCAATTGATGTACAATTCTTTATTTTCTCCCCTGTGATAAGATATTCCATTTTTCTGAGACGGGGAGTATTTTTTTTACTAGGAAAAAAGTACTCCCTTGAAAAAATCTAATGAAGCTATTGCATGAGGAATCGAATGTGAACACGTGGAATGTAAAATGATATGAAAGAAATTCTACTTCGTTTGTTGTTATATTTTTGTTGTGGTGGTAAAGCTGGTAAAGATCTTAAAACACGTAAATCTCGTAGAAATTATGATCTACCTGAAAGACGGTAGATATCCTAAAGAATTTCAAAAAGACAAAGGAAAAGAAAGCAAACATTCGGAAAAGGGCAAAACAATTTACTTTGGTTGGTGGGCAAATGTTTTACAAGAGCAGATTAGTCATTATTTCAGAGGATGAACAACTTGATATAATCAAAGATATTCATGGAAGGACTTGGAACCGATCCTCTCTCAAAAGCAATGGCTTCACATCGTGGGAGAGATGCCACATACGAAAAGATCGTATCAAGATTTTACTGGAACAACATTATGGCCGATGTTGAAGTCTTAAAAAATGTGACCAGTGTCAGAAACAAAGCATGAGGTAATGAATGAGGTAAGAATGAGGTAATGCAACAGGCCGGGATCGACATATGCAACCTTCCCGAAGTTAATGGTTTCAAGCACTTGGTTGTCCTCATTGATTATTTCACAAAGTGGTCTGAAGCAAAACCGATTAGAGATCAGACAGCTTCCACTGTAACTCAGTTCTTCTACGAAGTTCTCTAACGTCATGGATGTTTCAAGATCCAGATCAATGACCAGGGGAGGGAGTTTCGAAATGAAGTCAGCGAGGAGCTTCACCGCTCACTGGCACGGAGCAGCGTGTAACATCAGCCTATCATCCTCAGTCTAATGGTTTGGTAGAGAGACAGAATAGGACAATAAAGGGCTCCTTAATGAAAGTCCTGGATGCTAATCCAGACACTTGGCCGACTATGATTGAGGGAGTATTATTTGCTTATCGAGTAAGTAGGCATGGATCAGCAAAATACTCTCCGCTTTTCCTTCTTTACAACCGTAAACCGATCTTACCAATCGACATCAAGTATAATTTGGTTGGTGAGCATATTGCTGAAGGACCGTTTGATCGACAAACCTTTGTTTCGGTCCTTTCCAGTACAATCACTATTAGGGATGAGGTTCATCAAAAGCTGGCGAAAATATTATGATTGCACCGCGGAGGCAACAATTTCATTATAATCGACGTCATCAAGCTCCAAATTTTATCAAAGTCGGCGAAAACGTTCTTATGAAGAACCAGAAACGAGAAGATAGAAAAAGGGTGGTAAGTTTACCCACCACTGGTTGGGTCCTTACACCATTCATAAGATGCACGATAACAACCGTTCCTCGTTGATTAATGAAACAGGAAAAAAACGAAAACGAAAATACAATATTTCCCTGCTGAAAAAGTACCTGCAACCAGTAGTTTATCCACCTGCTGGTTCTCCTGCTCCAGAAGATCCAAAAGCTGATGAACCTGCTGATTCTTTTGTCACTTCTGCTTTCAACGTTAGGATTGGTTTCAGTCTATTGCCTACTGAAATTGTCGAACTCATTCTTCTCAAGGTCTGACGATTCCGTATCGACATTTAATCATCTCCTTCTAACGTGTTCCATATTCAAAGCACTCCTCCAAAAAAGCAGTCAGCAGTTACTTCCTCGTGTGCACATCAACTTCAATAAAAAAGAGTATGATGGACTTACTAAGTATAATGGAAAGATTAAAGTATCTGCTAGAAAGATCATCAAATATTTTGGATCATTTGCTAGTGTTTCACTCTGCATCTCAGAAATTGTTGGTAGCAAGAAGTGGAAAATTCGTGGTATCGAATTCATAAAGTATATTGGAAAAATTGGAAAGTCAGTCCCGATAATATAGTGATTGTTACCGATGATGAACCTATCAAAAGAGAGGAATTCTGGATTCGTAATGAGTTTTATATTTTGAAAAATGAAGATTTTAAAATTTTAAAATCCAGAACAGCGTGGCTTAACTTTAGGATTATGAATGCAATGCAAAAGCTGATCTGTGGAACACTTGGTGATCAGGACAGTTACCAATCTGTGCTGAATATACACAAAAAAGATGATATGCCTTTTTGGCCAGTACATCAAGACCACATCTAACTGCTTCACGATGGAGATTCGCATTGGTTCATGAGTGTGTACTCAAGTGGTCGAGTCCAGATCTGTGACAGTTTAAAATCTTCTTTGAATCGTGCGTCCATGAAATCGGTTAATTCGTTGTATCGAAATGTAGTTGCTGAAAAAAGAATCCCTCCTACTTTCTTAAGAGTACAAAAGCAATTTGATGGGTTCAACTGTGGCCTCTTCGCGATAGCATATGCTGCTGAAATTCTTGATGGGAAGTCACCAATGGAAGCGACCTTCAACGTAAAAGAAATGCGACGACATTTGATTAGATGCCTTCAAAATAAGAATTTGAAGCCATTTCCAAAATGGGTTCAACTGTGGCCTCTTCGCGATAGCATATGCTGCTGAAATTGATGGGAAATTGATGGGAAGACGTCAATGGCAGCGACCTTCAACGCAAAAGATAATGCGACGAGGGGGATTGAGTCTTTTATTTCATGTCATCATTAATGTTTCATTTTCTTTATTATAATAAAAAAAATCCCAAAATGCTTGTTGTATTTTTTCCTTATTGAAGAGTTCTGTTTGTAGTCAACAGTTGTTGAAAAACGTGATATTATCGAGAGAGAGTACGTTGCTTGAAAGATGGGGGTCATTTTCAATGGGTACACCAGGCGGGATATTGAATTTTAACTCGAAAATGTTTCCGACTTTCCTATCAGTTTATAGCCTTCATACCCCTCTTCATTCAACTAACATTCCACCCAAAAGATTTTGACTGCTTTAAATTTCATCCTAAGAATTCATACTTTAACATCTTTTGCCGTGATTTGACAAAGCGCCTAAAGTTCAAAAATAAGAATATTGTATATGCTATGTTTCTAACGCTGCTTTTTTTTCTCATATGTGAGAACTGACTCTTTAAAAAAATTATTAAAATCGAAAAAACTTGACTTAAGGATACTCACTACACTACAATTACCTCACGTTTTTTTGTTATAACTCAATTTATATTCATTTTTCCCCCGTAAAAGTATACATTTTCTGAAAGCTTATTAAATTTCTTACATTTCAATTTGGGTTTATATTTCATAGCATCTAATGGTAAGGAATAAAAAAGGTTTAAATTTAAATGGTTTTTGAGTGATAAGTCCCCTACAAATCATTCGTTTTTAAATTTTTTTACATCCACGTGTTCCCGACATCATTCGTCAAAAAAGGTTGCCACAGTTTTTTAAATAAAGCTTTCAAACTCGAATAATCGTTTAATAAACATATTTTTCTTTAAAAGACGGTTATTTTCGATGCCTAGCAACACAAAAACGACAATTGCTCACGAACGCGGAATTATTTTTAAAAAATGACGTTGTAGTGTAGTGAATATCCTTAAGGCGCTTTCTCAAGTCACGGTAGTCAGAGGCGGATACAAACATAGTCAAACTTTGTGGAGGAGTACATTGTCACGAATTATTGTTTAATAATTGCACGTTTGCACTCCTCCTCCAGAAAGTTGGACTATGTTCTAATTCCGCCTATGGTAGTGTTGATACATTCCCTAAATTTCATCAATATAAATCACAATTGAAATACTAAACATTTCACCTTTTCAGATTATTCTTCTTTTGTTCCAGTTTTCCCAAAATTTTTCCTGCTATTTAGCCAATACATCCATGTTTAATGATACTCGACGGGGAGTACTTATTTCCTAAGGGGGTACTTTTTTCCTACTAGGAAATAAGTACTGGGGGAGTACTTGTTTACTAGGAAATAAATACTGGAGAGTACTTATTTACTAGGAAATAAATGCTGGGGAGTAGTTTTTCTGGGGAGTACTTTTTTTACTGCAACACCGGCTCTATTTTTACACTTTCAGAATCATTCATGAGATATGAATAGGATTTTTAAATTCTGTTTATCTTTTACTTTGACGTCCTCACTCTTTCGTCACAGGGAATGAAAGAGTAGATGCTACGTATAGTATGGGTTGGGAGAATTGACCATTAGATCGACGAAGATTTCATGAAATGAAATATGTTTTTTCTCTTTACAAATAAATTTTCTAGGGCGCTTTTCCCCAAAACACAGAGAAAAAGTTCGAAGTTTCAAATAGTAGTCTCGCTGGGGAGGCAGTGAATACTTCTTCAACAGCATTTTTATCTAAGAAAGTATCATGAAAATCTAGAAAAAAGCTAGTTCTTCCATACTCTATTTTGTCTCTCAAGATCTTCATGTCCTCCACGTCAATCTTTGACTTACAAATCTGTAGGTATGATAAGTAAGGTACTGCTGTTAGCAATACTTTGAAAAGGTCGCTATTTAAATGCGACAAAGATAAATTCCTCAAAGTCGCCATGCCATTTGTTTCTACTTGTTGGAGAATCGAATCAGCAATTGCTTGTATTCCTCTTTCAGATATATCAGGATTGTATCGTAAATCTAATTCTTTAATGTTACTGAAGCATGAAGACAACGCAATAACACCATCATCTGTGATGTTGCAAGAGTTTAAGGCAATTTCAAATAAATCCTGCTCTGCATCTTGTATTGCTTTCGATAAAAGTGTTATTGTCGGTAATGATGTACTACATTTGACAATGCGCATGACAGAGGAGCCATTTGTATAATATGATAAACACGGTATCATACTTTTCACCACTTGATCGGAGCAACTTCCGATACGCAACGTGCTAAGGTTAACCGTTCCTTTACTTTTTGCTTCATGAAAGCGAACTGGTAATATCTCAACTGATTCAACAGGAATACTGTTGCAGTCTTTTAGATTAAAAATACAAAGATAAGGTAAATATTCGACCAGTTCTTCTGGCAAGTATGACACAGTAAGGTGTTCTAAGTTATCAAAACCTTTGTGTTCGTCCTCTTTTCCATTTGTAACTGACGAAACAAATAGTTTTCCATTAAAATTTCCGTGAATGGACATATGCCTGAATTTGTTAAGAAATGACTTTGCAAATTCCAATTCTTCAGCATTGAGAAAACCATTAAAACTAATATCCAGCCAACGCAGCGTACAATTTGAGAAGAGTTCTTGTCCTGGTGAAAATAAATAGGAACAATAACGCAACATTTGATGAGACGTAATGTCATAATAATATGCCGCTTTAAAAGCTTCCACTAAGAAAGATGGAGGTTTCCGTTTTGTTTCAAACATGCATTCTAACAATATCAGCCAGGAGTCATCAATATGTGTAAGAAAATCTGGAGATGGATCGAATTCATAGAACTTTTCGAAAAACCTTTGCAGCCAATTAAACGTACCATTCCACCGCAAGCGATAATAAATATTTGCTGTTTCAAAACCAACTTTATAGTTAAAGAGTTTGGCCAGCAGACAATCAATGTGACGATCTAGCAGATGTTCCCATCTGGTTTCTTTCACAATTCCTTTCAAAAAGACATGTACCAAATCATCATTTGACTTTGGTTGAGATATAGTTGCATGTAATACTATCAGAGTTGGTAAGGAATTCCAAAGAGGGGATTCTTCTTTCAAATACATGAAAATATCATAAATTTCTTTTCGACATTTGGAAAATAAATACAAGCCACACAAGAACTCGGAAAAAATCAAATGCTGGAACTGGTAACTGAAACCACTTTTGGTTGAACCATACTTGACTACCATACCACACTTTTCCACATCTGAGTCCACATCCACAGCTTCTTCGAAAACAACTTGATGGTTTCTAAGATAACAAAATGAAAGTTTTCCAAGTTTCATCATTACCTGGACGATCCTCTGATGAGAAGCGACTTGATTAAGATCCACATTGGACAAAGCAAGGTCTTTGAAGCAGTTTTGGATGATGAATAGACACATAACAAGATTTGCACTTATACTCGAGGTCACGTGATGAAAACCATTCTGTTGGTCATTTATGTAACACAGAGTTTCCAAATATAATGGAATTGTTGCCAATGATTTGATCTCCGGGTTGTTTCCGATTTCTTCAATCATTATTCTTACCATTTGCTCTTTATCCTGCCAATCACTGTAGTGTTTATCAACCAATGATATTTGATTCTCTGGTGTAAATCCCATCACATCAATCACTTTACGAGTTCGATAGTTGACATTTAACACCAAATTTTTAATGGCATTTGGTCTCCCCGTAATACAAACACGAAACTTATCCGGTGATTTCAAATAGTTCTTTTGTAACATTTCACAGATTTTAGTTACTTTAGAGCTTTCCAATTCGTCTAAACCATCAAATACAAAAAGAACGTGCTTCCCAAATTCTTCCATATGGTCTAAATTTATTTCTTGACTAAAATCTGAAAAATGATTAGTGGCAAAATCTTTCAGCGTTCTTCTTTGTGTTTCCTCGATCTCTCTACACTTGATATAAAACAGCAATTTGATGTCGTTAAGCAGCTCTCGTTTCGACCATTTTAAAACCAACATGTCTACTAGAGTGCTCTTGCCTATCCCACCAATTCCCCGAATCACAACAAAATCATCACTATCGTCTTTCAAAATGTCCTGCATTTCAATCTTTTCACGTAAACTGAATTGGCTAGTGAGGTTAAAGATACGATCAGAATTTCTTGACTTATCTTCCTTTGCAATTTCTTTACTCATGTATAAATTGACGTATTGACTCATACGTGTGGTGGACTTTAAGGGCCATTTACTAAGTACATCAGTTGTTTGAACATGTTCGAATCTTGATTGGTAATGCTTTATCTGAGTACTTCTTAATTCCTTTAATTCTATAGGATAAAAATGCATGATTAATGTATTGCTGCAAAAGTATGTCTACTTCCGTTAGGTAATACTACCAAAATTTGTTAATACAAAAACGAAAAAATAATATTAATTTTAAAATAGAAACCTGTAGTGATGTATGTATCTTCAACAATCTTTTTGACGATGTCTTCATGATTCTGCTTTATTAACTGTTGCTTGAGATGCTTCCATGAAATATTAAATGACTTGCTTTCAAAGCACTTGTTCATTTTTTCTTCGTTAGTAATGTTCTCTTGTGAAATTCTGTCAACAACATGAGCCTCTGTATGAAGTGATATTGCAAGATCTCTCCATCCATCTTCAATATCCTTACAAACGATATCGAGTGCTTCTCGTATAACTATCGAGCCTAGAGAACAGTAAGAAAGACTTATCTTGCATTTTATCAACGCTTTATTTTACTGTTCCCATATTCATTAGTTTTTAAAAATAATGAAATGACTGTTTGGCTATAGTGAAATTGTTATAATGCTGCAACTGCAGATTGAGAGAAACAATGAGTACTGTCGTTCCGTTACGAGCTAGCGCTTTTTAATGTTATGTTTCTAAGAGAGAACTTTTGATGATTAACGCATTTAAGAAGTACCCTAGTATACACATGAAACTATCAAGTATATTTCTGATGTCCAAATCTGGCAACAAAATAACTGAAGCTTTCATGTCATTGCGTGATGTCGAAAGTAATAGATGGACGCGCATGGTGATTAAAATGCAATCTCCATGACAATCTTAAGACCGGTTTCCACTTGGCCGAAAATTACACACAAAGCTAATAAAAGCTTTATAAACAAAAACTTCATGAAACAAAACTCAGAAATCAGAACATCCAAATGTATGTTTGAAGACACGCCCTTTTATGTGTAGCTCTCTACTTGGTTGGAAGTAGCTTTTCAGTTTTTGCTTCAGTTAATTTTTTGCAGTAACTTTTGTTCCGAAGGTCGTTATATAAATAACCCAGATGAGCCCTTTGCCTGGTCATTGCGTTTTAATTCCAGTGTTTGATTAAGAGGTACAGCGTCGATTAACACGTAGTTTAATTACATCGTGCTTATTGTTTCAAAGCACTGAATCCATTCAAATTTCTTATTAATTTTATCTTTGCACTGAGACCCCCAAATTGATATTTAAAAACATAAAAGTTAAACGTTTTTCGTGAACACACAGCTTAAGTTCGTTTATTGTTTTCCAAATTGCTGTCATTGTTTCAAAAAATCTTTTCTTTTCATTCACATCTTAATCCACCATTAAAAATTTAATTACATTTTTCCAAGACATTTTCCTTATTACGGTAGTAGCGAAGCGAATACCAGTATTAGTTTCACTTGCGGACTACGACGGCAGAAACTCAAGGTTTTGGGAGACTGAGACAATTTTCAACTCGATAAGTTGCCTTTTTCTTATCCGCTGCCAGCATACAGTTTATCAGCCAGTAGTGTAGGTACGACAGGACAGGAGAACGGTTAGACGAAATTATATTTCAGTAAGCATTTCTTGATATCCTATCTATTTTTACTTTCTACGTTTGTTAGCTATCTGTTCTGTCTTTGAACATCAAGGTTTTCAAAAATCGAGTTAAAAAAAGGCAGTTATCTGTTTGAATTCATTTTCGGTTTCAAAAAATTATAATTCAAAACATACATTTTTTTTTCGAAGAAACGCGTTTTTTTTCTACATAAGCTCTTATAAAAAAACGTACGTTATAAACAGCTCATGCATGTATAATTCTTTTGTCTTCTAATAAATTAAATTGCTGGTGTGTTACGATTAGACCCTATTTACACGAGTTAGTAATTTTAAACATTATATTATCGTTTATGCCTGTTTTTCACCAGTAAGATATCTCAAGACATTAACGTTTACAGAACGTTTAAGAACTTTAAGTAAAATTTCAAATTTAAAAATATTCTTGTGGTAAGTACTTTTGCTGCTACCGTTTTGCGCCATCTGGCTCTTGTTATTTCAAAAACCACTTTTTCATTTTTCACAAAAATGTATTAGCCGAAAGAGCTTGGAAATGGCTTTCCATTGATGTAAAGATTATTTTGAAATTTGGTATATTCATTTACAAAAACAACTTTAAAATTTCCATTTCCAACATTATGAAACACACTGTATTTTTCGTTAGATGTGATAAAAAATTTTACCCGGCTTACTAAAAGTTAATTAATAGTTTCCACCCCACCGGTATTAAATAACATAACAAGATGTGTTGTCTTTCTAGATTCTTAAGTTAAAGATACAAAAAGAAGCCTTCTTAGAAGTCATGCGCAGAAATAAGCGATTAACCCAGATATGAAAATTTCCTAAAATCGGCAGCAATATTCTTGAGATTTCAAGGAGAATAATACATACAAATCATCATTGCATTCTTATCAATTCTTTATAAATAAACATCAAGTTGTTTGTAAAGTAGATCGCAGATATTTTATATTGTGATCTAGTAATTAACGACTTCACATGAAATCATCACGTTTTCGATTGTTCTCGGAACGACAACATTTTGTCTTGGCGTAATAAAGAGACTAGTAACCCGGGTAAATATTTTTTTACCAGTTTTATTCAATCTGAGCTGAACCGTAGAGAAAGGATTAGTTAAATAAATTTCCCCTAGAGACATAAAAGAATCAAACATCAGAGTAGTAAAAAAAGATAGTTCCTCTGGGACGATAAAAAAACTGACGTCAGACCACGTGCTACTATGTAATAATCGTAAATAAATGCATGGCCTAACGAAGAATATGACCACGATTAAAAAGATTTTGACCGGAAAATTCAACAAAATTTACCACTCTCTAAAATAAAAGTGTGACACACACTCGCTATTATATATATTACATTTGGTACATAATGTACTAGTTATTCCAAAGGAAAAGGGACCTAAAAGTTTCGACTGAGTAGCTAATTTTGTTTTTTTCATGTTTTTAGTTAATAGATTACGAAATATTACTAAATGTAAATGTGTATTAACATTCTTACTAGTTCATTGTGTTGCACCCTTTCTTTTATTTCGACAATTATTGCGTTAATGAGTTAGTTAGTCAACACGAAATGTAACAAAGATGGTGAAAATATTCATTTAGGTGCTTGATATTATCAAAAAGCCCTTGGTCACATTACAAGAAGACGAGGATAAGAAATATATCCTTACTGTCATATAATGATTTGCCCACTGATTCTACGTTATGGCATGTCGCTCTAAATACAACAAAATTAGAATAAAGAGTGCTTAAAGTTATATACTCGCTAGAAATATGCAACAAAATTTACTAGCGTTGCATTTCGAATAAATCGATATATCCTTTCTAAAGATCAAGTGATAAGACATCAAAAAGCATACTTAAAAGCCGCATAATCTCTGAGTGATAAATCAAGGTTTGCATTTAAGAGCTAAACTTCAGAAGAATTTAAAAGTACAGAAAAGGTACCAAAAAATATTGATATGTAAAAGTCCCATAGATCAAGAATGAATACCTTGAACTGATTTTGTCTTTGTTCAGTATCTCTATAAAACAAATAAAAGTCTAGGAATTGTATGTCAAATTGTACGGCTGCAAATGTATTAAAGTGTCTAACGATTACAATGAGAAGGGATGTACCTTTTTCAATCTTTTCTGCAGTTTTTGTACAACCAATATGAGATAATAATTCTTTTAAACATTTCCATGATATCTTTACATCTTCACGAATCTCTTGTATGATTGCCTCTAACAGATCTCTCATTTCAGTATGACATTCGTAACGTTCAAGATAAACTGTAGGTGAAAGCAAAAAATGGCCAATATATCTGACATAACGCGTACAATATTTTGATATGTGCTGATAAATCTTTTCCCGATTTTCTTCCGTCAACTCTATGTCATCTTTCCACACTTTAAGACAAAATAATTCGTGGTGTAAGCACACAACAGCCATGATAATAGTCGAACGTATATGAACTGACCATACTTTGAGTAGTTTGGGTTTTTCATACGCACATTCAAGAAAACAGCTCAGCCTCATAAAGGTTGAGCCCTACGAAAAAATAATAGAACTAGTATACTTTACTTTCAAAAGGAGTGACATGATCCAACATATCTTCTCGAACGCAATAGTTCTTCATGCCACAGTTCTTTAGCACTTGATTCAATTCTACATAAGGATTATCTGGTTCCTTTTCGCTGATCCAAAAACTTATAAGTTCAAGATAATGTTTTTTCTCCAGGGCTTTGTTTAAAAACAATTGGTCTGTACTGTGTGTCAACAATGTTTTAAAGACCCTTTCAGCTTTACTTGAATTTTGTGATAATTTGGTATCAAGATTATAAGCCAACAGTTTTTCTATGGAAGTCAGAATTAATAACAGGATCAGACTTTGATCTCACAAAATTTCCAAAAAAAATTCAGAATGATAACGAACTTTAGAAACTGTGTATCAAAACTCAACCAATATTCTAAAACACGTCTGAATGGAGCTTAAAAGACTTGAGTTACCTTTGAAGATTCTTCTTTTTTCTTTTTCTTTCTCTTCTTCATTGTTCTCCTTATCACCCATGTAAACCTGTACGAAACAGAATACATGATGAAGAATATGCTGTTTTTTCAGTGCTTACACATCAGACGAAAAATGGGTTATTTTTAAAAATATACCATTGGATAGAAGGGATTTTGAATTTTCAATAGTTTTTTTTCATAGGATTACACTTTACCATTTTTAAGCACTTTCATTATTTCTCATATTAAGTTTCATTTTATTCGTACCTTAGCTGACTATGTGAAGATTCAATGAATTATAACAATAACGAGTACAAGTGACTGTCATAGCCTCTGAAAAACACAAAGAATTTGGCGAATTACAAAAAAGTGCATCTTTTCATATTGCAACGGCCTTTGGGCTGTTATGTTTAAAAAATATTTATGGCAAGTTTCAATTAACAGCAAGCCGTCCAGATACTAAATGTCGTTGAATAAAACATCTCGATACGCGTTATCAAAAATCAAGACGCCATTATCTTTAGAAACAGTACCAAGCCATCATTTGTAATCAGTAAATTCAACTGTACAAACACAATTCTTATGTAATGATATGAAATAGCTGGTAATAGCTTTGATGATGTATACTCAAGGATTGGATATCAATAAAGAGTAAAATGAACTACATTCAATCTTGAAGACCTTACAAATATCTCTTACTCATAAACTAATTAAGTTCAACAAACTTCGATTTTTGGTTTATGTCTAGTTTATTATGTCTAGTTTCTATTATTAACGTTGATCTTCTATTTATTGGGAATCATCCTGACATAATCAAAATCAATAGCTGATATAATTTCCTATTAAACAATTCATTTTTCAAATTACTTTACTATACATTTATTTATATTGTCTATTAATCAATAACCATTAGTGCGTGAATTTGTCACAATTCGTTTATATGAGCATCTGATTAAATGAGACCTGATCTCACTTAGCCCATCTGATATTTATCGATATTGTCAAAGTGAGTTTACGCAGATACCGATATGAAAAAATCGTAAACTCCAGTTTATTGACTAATATTTCTGTTACTAGTCTGTTTTTTAGATCTACGTTTCTTACAGCTATTGATCGTTATAGAGGTCTTTTTTCAGTCAAAACTGCACAAAAGTCCATCGTCATGATATTTCTTTTTTGTCTTAACTTTCTATTAAGTTACTTACGTGTTTTTCTTTTCTACTTCAAATGAATAAACTCTCCACAAATTTTAAATTAGCTCAAGCTGCGCCATAGGTCTGAATTCATGCCAAAACTATTTTGAACAGTGTTCAATCTAATTCTAAAGCTGGTAATTACAGCATGGCATTGTGGTAGTTTGTACTCAGTATTATGGGATATAATAACATTTGGTTATTACAATGTCAGTTAAAAGTGATAGCTGCAACTTTCAGTTGCCTTTCAGCCAACCCTCTATCATCTTTTGAAATGCTTTGGATTTTTTGTGATGAACATGCTCACCTTCGGTCTAGAATACGTGAAATCCTTTTGTTATTGCCTAATTCTTTAGAGTTTATTGATGGATGAAATATAATAGAATGCACAGGGGTTTAATTTTTAACTCGATTAGTCTTATGGAACCCATGATCAATTAAAATTCTGAATTGGTAGATCGAGTTAATGTTAACAGATCCTTCGAACAAGAACAAGAACTGTTTCTTCATTGCCTTATTTATTAACTTTATGTTGAACTCGGAACTTATTTGTTTAATTACTGGGGGTTTTTATCTAAGAAGCTTCAGAAACGGTTTTAATTTTTTGAAGATATTGATGGATGAATGACTAGCGATTTATACATTTATAATGTGTGGTTGAAGATGTTTCAACAAAGTGTTTTTGCTGTTTTCATTGTTTATAACGCTCCTGTGTCATAATAAATAAAAAAACTACTCAATATTAAGGGTATGGAAAGTTTTGAAGTGAAATGTTCAGATCACAAGGAGTATGTACACAAGAAAATAAGAAAAATGATGCCTCTGTCTTCCAACAGAGATCTGTGATTCTTACATTATCGAGGAGGAAACTGTTGAAGAATTAATCTAAATGTGTATTGTTGGTATAGAGAATGTTGATGAGGAGGAAACTCCTGACGAAATAAAAGTCGTCTCTGAAGGCACTCTTGTTGATGTAGATATATCAAGTTCTATGACGATTCCTTACTTGTTTCATGAAAAAGTGGCAACAACTAATGGACAAAAATTGCATCTGGATACTATCGACAAATTTTTGTAAAGTCAACTTGATCTCTAGGCTTGTCAAAGTATCAAACTGTAAATAATGAATGAGTTTAGTTGTTACCTGATAATAAAAAAATATTTTTTCAAGTTGAAGAAGGACTGATATTCATTAACATCAAAACCTTAAAAACATTTTCTAATAAGGTGCAATAAATATTTATGAAACATATTAAAGGTATAGTAACACTATGTTTTCGGTGAAGCTTTTCCCAAATATACTTGAATGTGGCTACAATTTTTAAGTAACCCAGTAACAAGGTTTAGAATGAAAATACATAAATGCTTTGAAATAGTTTTTTTTTTTTTTTTGATGTCTTTATGCATAATTTACACAGTTTTTTAGCCCATGAAAACCTCATCGTGACTAATTTTTCCTAACTCCTAAAGCTACACATGATAACACAACATGTCTGTTTCATTTTCCCAAGCGATCCACACTGAATTGCTTGTACAGTGTCTCCCAGAGAATTTCGGTCTGAGATTTTAACAGCTCATAACTTTTCACACTTATACCACATTACAGTGATTTTTACATCATTCGATAGGATTTTATTCAAGGATTTTAAAAATATATATTCTGTTCTCCAAAAACTTTTATTTTGGAAGCAATTAAGGATTTTGCCTTGAAAAAATCCAATTATCTTCTTAATGGTTAATTAACACATCTTATAATAACAACTATCAAAGGTCATTATCAAAAACAATAACAAGTCAAGTGAATGCAAAACACAAGAGTCATTAAAAACAAAATTTTAAGCTGCCTCAACATGTCCCCGTTTCTCTGAACCCAGCGATTTGCTCTTGCTGTCATTTAATGAAGAGCGACGAATAAAGTTTTAAATTTGTCTAAGATTGTTTGCTGCTTTAACAATTTTACTTTTCAACACTCATAGACTCTGGATCTCAGTGGAGAAAACGTTTTGCTTTGTAGCATTTAAAGATAGGATGTACAAAATTTTGTACAGTGTGTATCAAAATGTCTTATCCACCAACTTTCAAGGCGTATATCTCATTACATGTCTGATAAAATATTGTGAATTTTATATCACAAGAAAGAGCTTTTCATGCTCTATCCATTAATATAAAATGTTTGCCAAAATATTTGTTCTTCGAAAAGATATTAAAGAAAAACTCAAAGATTTGGTTATTTGATATTTTATCAGACATATAATGAGATATACGCCTTGAAAGTTGGTGGATAAGACATTTGGATACACACTGTAGAAGCCCTCACAATTTTTAATTTTGTGATGAGATATTAATTTTAGTGCGTTCAATAACACCGCGACAAGTTCTTAAACAAAAGAATAATTGCAAGTGAAAACTTACTTTTATTAACCATCAAGGAATTAATTACCGTGACAGTTTAAAGAAATCCTATTTACTACAAAGGTTTTGGACTAAATTATTTAAAACATAGGTTTTTAAAATCCTTGAAAGAAATCCTATCGAATGGTGTAAAAATGGTTAAAGCTGATATATATATATGTGTGTGTGTGTAATAAGTTATGACTTGTTAAAATCCCAGACCGAAATTCTCTGAGACGCATTGTAGGGTGCTTTCCTATAGTTATTGCCATTGAAATACCACTCCTAAGCTCTTATATAAAAGATTTCAGTTTGATATTGAGAAGCAAGCTATCTCTGTTTAAACAGCAACATGCGAACAGCGGTATAATGTTTCACACATCTCTTTCTCCTTTCTAACAAATTTACTTTGTTTATGTACATAAATAAGTTTCTTTGAAAAGCAGCTTCAAAAATGAATCGTTTACCTGCAGATTTCTAATAAATAAAAGAACCGAAACGCATTTCTTGTAACTCTATTCGCATAACCTGTCAAGTTTTGTTTATAATTTTTTTATGATCACATGATCATAGTATTTACAATTTTCATCCGTCAATAGACTCTTCGTCACAACATATAGCAATTATTTCATCGCTAGAATCCACTTTTTTATTTTCTGACTCTTTGCTATCAACTTTCTGTTCATTTACATTCTTATGATTGATCACATAGTGTATTTTTACCTTCAGTTATGCTTTTATTACATAATTCTCCATACGCTGAAATATATGTCAAAGCGGGAATTTTCCTCCTCATCCTTGTCCGTTCACTTTTATAGCCGCAGTTCAGTATTGAAATTTGTCCTGGCCAAGGTAGATAAGAATAGAAGCTAGTGAAGTGGAGTAATACGTCATTTTTTTTAGTCAGTGCAGATTAACAGTCAAAACTTTTTTTTTTTTTTTTTGCTACCTTTTAGATGATTCAAAAGATTAAACGTTAAACGATGGAAGTAATGATTATAGCTCTGTGTTGTCCTGTTTTGTCACACATTGAATGAACGTGTGAAAAACAGAAAAATATGTCATATCAATGCAATGTCATGAATGTTTTGTTTGTTGATGACAATGTCATAATGATTGCTACGTAAATTTTTGGAACAGTAAAGCATTGAAGCTGTGTGATTTCAGAGCAAAAGCCAAAGTTCATTATTATTAAAAAATCAGGCTGAAGACTGTCTTTCATTTTACTCCCTGACAATGCAACCCAATTGAAAACACATATTGTATATACAGCCATGAGGAAACCCTTTTCATGTGCAGATCAGCCAGTTAAGTTAATTCAAAGAGTAGATAACGAAAACTGCAAGACTTAATGTTGTATACGAAAAGAGGTTCAGTAAACCAATAAGGTATATATAATCTTTTAAAATTTGAGAGAATCTGGTCGAGAGTGCCTCCTGGATATTCGTTTAATCTAATAACAGAAACATATGTCATGTTAGCTGTTTTGATAATGTATACGATATTTAATTTTGTAAAAATTACTGGCAATTACGAACAGCGAACGTAAATCATAACACATTCCAATATAAAATTGTAATGTGAAAGTGAATTATAATGTAACACATTATCTGTAAATTGGAAACATTACACATCTTGTACTGTCAATCAAGCCAGAGCACAAACTTCTGTTAACAGATGTATCAGTTTGATGGTAGTAATTATTTAATGATACATTTTTCTTATGGTTATCAATGTATAAAGATAATAATTGATAAAATTTTGCAACTTTGGGGAAATACCGGGTGAGTAAAAAAAAGTACCGGTGTTTCACAAAAAATATCTTTCGATTGAATAACTATGAAAAATAGTTATTTTTATTTCTGAATAGAGGAATCCTTTACCTATATTTTGGTGTATCACTTTTTTGATTTGGTTGAATAGAAATAAAGTTATGGACAAAAAACTGGAAGGGGTCCTTATAAAAATCTTTGAAAAATGGACTTGTTTTGGACTTAAAAAGCAAGCATGAAGAAAACCTTTTAGCAAAACAACGGATGCAATAATGCAGAAAGAAACCTGGAAAAGAAAAGTTACAAAACATGATATGATAGTGTCACTCATGCGCCATTGCAATTTTACACTAGAACGCTAAACTGATGATGAACATTTAAACAATACAAAACATTTATTCATATCAAACGCATGATTCAAGTATAACCCAAAATGTCATTTGTATATAAATATAGAAGGAAAGAAAACTAGCCTTTTTTCTATTGAAAACGTAACAAAGTAATTGCGAACTGTCCAATCTTTATTCTTCTCACAAGTCACACTCCAAATCAAAGTTCAAAGTTATGTTTATAGTTATACGTTAATGTTGTTGTTTACACGAAATTTGAACTTATTAAATGATGTGCAATGTCTTTTGTCATTCTTAGAAGCTCTAAATTTGTATTTTATGGAAAAAAAATTAAAAGGAGATCAAAGAAAACCATGACCCTTATGAACAACAAAAACACGTGCTATCACATAATTTTACGAAAAGAAATGCCATGATGCAGAAGCATTTCTTGGATGTCTTTATAAACTTCCTCTTCGTAGTTCCTTTAAAAGATGTCAATGTTCTTGTCAAGATGGTTTCGAATTCCGCAGTTACAAAAATACAATATTTATTATAGTAGACTTGGCAATTTCCTTGTATTTCAAGCAGATGAAACTCGCAAGCACACATAATCCGATTATCCGAAAATCCATAATAGTCTACTTGAAGAGGAGGGGAACACTTTTTACGAACTTTGCTTATCTCTGCAAATTGTAAGCACAAATGCTGAGCACAAAGCTAACAAGATTTTTGTATCAGTAACCTATTAAGACCTATAATACAATAAAGTTTAAAAAATTACAGAAAGGAAGGTTGTTGACGCAAGATTGGAATTGAAAATTTTTCAAAAGTAGTAAACTGCCACAACTTGAATAAGTTTTCCTGTTGGAATATTTTATGCTCTATGAAACGTTTTCTTAATTTCTGCATAAAAGATGACTTTACAATCTTAGTACACCATTCACGTGTTTCTATTATCACCCTTTGTTATAACTTAGCCAACAAGTATGGAGAATGTCAAGAACGCATCTTTCAAATCGATTTTCTGCACCAAATCGTTTTCCTGTAAAAGGTTCAATACCGTGGCAGATTTGGACATCCTATCGTGAGTTTATTTTGTCCGGTATAACGGTATTTGGCGAAACAATTGACGGGATTACGGTATTTCATCTTCTGCCTGTGACGGTAAATCGTCCGTTTTTGTGCCGGGTATTTCGGTATTTATGTACAAAACATTCAGTATTTCGGTATGGGGTAGTTTGTCATATACACGTAATCATGATAAAATGTCGATAAGTGTGTGAGTTATCGACATTGTTGTGGCGTAATATTTGGAATGTTTTTATTCTATTGTTTTGTTGTCGCGTCGAATAGAATGTGTGTTGCTAAAGTAGCTGTTCTTCTACGCAATTTAAAAGCACCTAGTTAGTTATATGTTGTAGATAGGGTGATGGAGGGTGTTAGAAAGATTTTTCTTTGCATTTGTTTTATGTTTCAAAAATTAATTCAGACATGAAGAACTGTGTTCCAAACAGGGATAAGTGAGTGAGGTGTTCTGTATCTAACAAGTTAAAAATGACCATTGTATAAACTGCCGCGCTTTATTTTATAAGGCTGGTGATTCCGGCAGATCTTATCAGGAAGCGTTCAACTTCCGGATAAAAATTGATGAGAATTCTGAAAAAGACCTCAAGGAGCTAATTGGAGTTATCAAGTAAGGTCAGTTTTTTCAATGGTTCAATGGCACTCAAATCAAAGTCCGAGGATATTAAAGAAGAAAAGTAACCTAGCATCATTTGTTGGGATGGCACTTTCCTTAGCATTTTGCCAGATGTATTCCTTGTTGACTTCATAGTTTATTACAGTACTTTTTTTATAAATGTGTCAACTTATGAGCATGCAGTAAATCTTCTTTGAGCGAGTCGTGTTAACGTTATAGAAATAGTTTCCATTGTCATGATTCTGATTGTACCATAACACTTCTGAACGAAGTTGCTTTTTACTTGAACACTTGACATACATTTTTTTGTATTTCAAGCTACATTTCTAACTCAGTAAAATGAAAACTTCTAGTGAGAATTATTTCCCCGGTAATCGATCTAGAAGCCATTGTAGAGACTCTGGAAACCAAAATTTTCTTCGTCGCCAACCATGGTGGGCGACCTTTATGCGAATTTTTATTTTTTTTTTTTAGCCTCCAATCCCCCCACCCCCTAACTTTGAAATCCATGACGGGTGGCCTGCCATTAAAAATCAGACTAAATTTGAGTGGAAATTAAGAACTATCATCAAATCATACGACGATAGTCCTTTTGCAATGTGCATCGCTAATGTTTGTTTATAGTAATACAGTGGAACTTCCTTAAAGTTGACACTTACGGGACCAGAGATTTTGAGAGAGGTGTCCACCTTGTAGAGGTTTTGATAATTTTGACCAGAAACTCGAAAGAAATTCTTCTCCTAAGTCGAGAACCCATTAGGCATGCCCATATTGCCCTTTGCTATTGCCCAAGTTAAGCAAAGAAACATTCATAAAAGGAAATTTGACCTGAAAAAAAACATTTGTCTGGCATATTAAAGGACTGAAAATGATTGCAAAGCTGTATAGTTCCGGGAAACTCCAAAACACATAGCTACATGACAATTTATTGCATTGAAAAAATGTTGTTATAGTTGCCTGGCGCCTTTTGAAAATTTTTTATGTCTTCTAAAGCGTTAATTACTTTTGACAGTGAATATGCCGTTACTGTATTAACTGATGGTAGCATTGTGGGGCACGTTACTTCGCGTTTATCAAAGCATTGTCATGGTTTTGAAATTGCCAGGCTCATACATGGAAGCAGCAGTGACTGGAAAGTACGTTAACCGGAGAGCTTCTTAATGGTTAGAGCTACCATATATAATCCACATTAGTGATGCCACTTGGCTAACAAATAAAATAAACCTTACAATAAAAGAACAAGAAAATATTGTAAACAGAAAAAAAGAAAAGAAATAAAATACTGAATTTTGATATTCTTGTCGAAATTTTTCGGCGTCCGCTTTATAGAAGTAAATTTCAGGGGGAATTGTCGTGCCTGCGGGACCTGGAAAAAATGTCCGCTTTAAGGAGGTGTCCGCTTTAGACTGTCCGCTTTGGGGAGGTTTCTTTGTAAGAGTTTATCAAGGATTCGTCCGGGACAAAAATTTTTGTCCGTCTGAAGGAGGTGTCTGCTTTGATTTTCAAGAATTATTTGTTTTTGTTTTGTATACATCTGGAATAAATTGTTGTTAGGATGTTGATTACTTCTCAGTGAATTTACTTTTAATGCGGTACGCAGTATAACGAAGCAAAATTACGATTTCAGGCTTTTGTTCTTTAATATTTTAATTGGAATATTAAGTGGTTTTGCGACCCTTCGAGCAACGGGGTCCGAATACATTAGGGTATGAACCTGTCTCAATAGTTTTTTGAATAATTGGCCCAATAAAAGAGCCGGTACCGGTATTATGCTTCCTTTTTAGACGGTATGACGGTATTACAGACCCCTGAAACCACCCCCCTATACGAAGACATTTTGTATTCCTCTTCTTCAATCCCAAAACCCATGGCTTTGCAGGGTATTGTAAAACCTTCCATTCTGAAATCGTTTGATTCTGGAAACGCTCGATTTTTAAGACCATCGATTTTGAAAACTTAAATGATTTTTTTCTCTTTCATTCTTTCTTCTCACTTCTTCTCGTTTACTGCCGACGTGCAAGAAAAATGTAAGAAATTCTATCCTTATTCTATTTTCCCCAATTATTCGATAATTCGAACATTCGCTAGTTCTAACAAATTTTTTGGTCCCTTAGGTGTTCGAATTAACGGATGTGTACTGTATTTGGAATGATTCATGAGATATAAATAGGATTAAGGATATATTCTGTTTACCTGTCACTTTGACGTCCTCACTCTTTTGTCACCGGGAATGAAAGAGTATATACTACGCACTAGTAACCCGTGTAAAAAATTTTTACAGGTTTTAATCGATGTGAGCTGAACAGAGAGAAAGGCTTAGTATAATGAATTTTAGTATGATAAAGTTCCTCAATTGTTTGCAATGCAGAATGTTTAGAATGTAGTATCCCGTTAAGAACAGCAATTCATCAAAAAAAAAAAATACGCGCTGTGCGTCCACTTTTTTCACTTTTTACATAAATTGTATAAATTGAAGATACAATGCAATGGTTCCCCATGATTAAAAATATCTAACGTCAATACAGAAAAAAACACTCTTCACTCTTTTAATTAAAAATCTCTAGATATTCCGGCTAAAGCATATTTAGTTCAACACTGGAGTTATGAACAGAAAAACTTTTTAATCAGAAGATCTGAAACACATCAAAATGTTCGTAATAAATTCTTCACGATACGATATATGCAGTAGTAAAAATAAATTGTGTCACACTTTTATTTTAGCATCCGTTTTTTTCACGCTTTCACTCTCTAAAATTTATATGAAATTTTCCCTTTAAAAATACATTTTCGCAAGCACTTTTCCCTGAAAAATAAACTTTAAGTTCGAACACTCGACACTTATATGTACTGGGGAGCCAGCGAATACTTCTTCAACAGTATCTGTATCTAAAACAGTATCACGGAAATATAGAAAGAGGTCAGTTTCTCTATTTTCTCTCAATATCTCCATATCCTTCACATCGATCTCTGAATGATGAATGTTTAACCTTGATAGGTAAGGTATTGCAGGTGATAAAACTTTGAATTGCTTTCTATTTAAATGCGACAAATACAAACTTCTCAAAGTCGCTTTTCCATTCGCTTCTACTTGTTGGAGAATCGAATCAGCAATTTCTTGTATTCCCCTTTCCGATATATTAGGATTGCCGGATAGATCTAATACGTTAATGTTACTGAAGCATGAAGATAACGCAACGACACCATCGTCTGTTATGTTGCAAGAGTTCAAAGTAATCATACTTAATTTCTGTTCTGCATCTAGTATTGCTTTCGATAAAAGTGTTAACGTCGGTAATGATGTATTACATTTGTCAATGCGCACGTAAGAGAAGCCGTTTGTATAATATGATAAACACGGTATCATACTTTTCACCACTTGATCGGAGCATATTCCGATACGCAACTGGCTAAGGTTAACCGTTCCTTTACTTTTTGCTTCATGAAAGCGAACTGGTAATATCTCAGCTGATTCAATAGGAATACTGTTGCAATCTCTCAGATTAAAAATACAAAGATAAGGTAGATATTCGACCAGATCTTCTGGCAAGTATGACACAGTAAGTTCTATTAAGTTAACAAAACCTTTGTGCTCGTCGTCTTTCTCATTTGTAACTAACGAACTTAACAGTTTTCCATTAAAAGTTGGGCGAATGTACATGCTCTCGAATTTGATAAGAAACGACTTTGCAAATTCCAATTCATCATCATTGAGAAAACCATTAAAACTGATATCCAAATGACGCAACGTGCCATTTGAAAAAAGCTCATGTTCTGGTGAAAATAAATAAGAACAATAACGCAACATTTGATGAGACGTAATATCATAAGAATGTACCTCTCTGAAAGCTTCGACTAAGAAAGATGGAGGTTTCCGTTTTGATTCAAAAATAGATTCTAACAATATCAGCCAGGAGTCATCAATACATTGACTATGCTGTACAGCTTGATTTTTCGGCTGTGATTTTTCGAAAAACCTTTGCAACCAATCCCATGCACCGTGCCACTTTAACCAATAATTGAATTTTTCTGCTTCACAAACAAGCCGATAGCTGAAGAGTTTAACTAGCAGACAATCAATATGACGATCCAGAAGATGTTCCCATCTCGTTTCTCTCACAACTTCCTTGGCAAAACTATGTACCAAATCATCGTTTAAGTTTGGCTGAGACATGGCTGTATGTAACGCTAACAGAGTTGGCAAAGAACTCCAGAGAGGGGATCCCTCTTCCAAATTCATGAAAATATCATAAATTTTGTTTCGACAGTTGGAAAATAAATACAAGCCACACAAGAACTCGGAAAAAATCAAATGCCGAAACTGGTAACTGAAACCTCTTTTGGTTGAACCATACTTGACCAACATACCACACTTCTCCACATCTGAGTCAGTTTCCTTAAAAACAACTTGATGGTTTTTCAGAGAACAAAATGAAAGTTTTCCGAGTTTCATCATCACCTGGACGACCTTCTGATGAGAAGCAACTTCATAAAGATCTGCATTGGACAATGCAAGGTCTTTATAGCAGTTCTGGATGATGAATAGACACATAACCAGATTTGCACTAACACTTGAAGTCACATAATCAAAACCGTTCTGTTGGTCATTTATGTAGCATAGGGTTTCCAAATACAAAGGAACTGTCGCCAATGATTTGACCTCTGGGTTGCGCTCGATTTCTTCCGTCATTTTATCGACCATTTCTTCTTTATCTTGCTGATCACTGTAGTGTTTTTCAATGAATGATCTTTGATTTTCTCTTGTAAATCCCATCACATCAACCATTTTAGAAGCTTTGTGTTTCACTTTTAACACCAAATTTTGAATGGCGTTTGGTCTTCCTGTAATGCAAACACGAAAACTATCGGCCGATTTCAAAAAGTTCTTTTCCAACATGTCATAGATTTTAGTTACTTTTGAGCTTTCTAATTCGTCTAGACCATCAAATACAAAAAGAACATGTTTGCCAAATTCTTCCATATGATCTAAATTCATTTCTTGAATTAAATCTGAAAAATGATTAATGGCAAAATCTTTCAGCGTTCTTTCGTCTGTTTCCTCGATCTCTCTACATTTGATATAAAATAGCAATTTGATGTCGTTAAGCAGCTCTTGTTTAGACCATTTCAAAACTAACATGTTTGCCAAAGTGGTTTTGCCTATTCCACCAATTCCACGAATTACAACAAAATCATCGTTATCATCCTTCAAAATGTCCTGCATTTCAATCTTTTCACGCAAACTGAACTGGGTAGTGAGGTTAAAGATACGATCAGAATTTCTTGAGTTATCTTCCTTTCCAATATCTTTACTCATGTATAAGTTGACATATTGATTCATACGTGTGGTGGACTTTAAGGGCCATTTACTAAGAATATCCGTTGTTTGAACACGTTCGAATCTTGAGTGGTAATGTTTTATTTGAGTATTTCGTAATTCTTTTAATTCTATAGGATAACAATATAAAATAATAATAAACAATTAATGATTAATGATTACGAAAACCAGGGATATGTTCTTAACATAACATCTAATTCAGAATCATAAACAAACCTGTAGTGATGAATGTATCTTCAACAATCTTTTTGACGATATTTTGATGATTCTGCATATTCAGCTGTTGCTTGAGGTGGTTCCATGAAATATTGAATAACTTGCATTCAAAGCATTTGTTCATTTTCTCTTCGTTAGTAATGTTCTCTTGTGCAATACTGTCAACAACATGGACATCTATATCAAGTGATATTGCAAGATCTCTCCATGCGTCTTCAATATCCTTACAAACGATATCAAGCACTTCTCGTAATACTATCGAACCTAAAACATCACGTAATCATTATAGTCAAGTAAATACTTATTTATACTTGCTCTAACTACAGAATTTTCATGTTCTTATTTTCAATGACAAAAGTATAGAACTCACGTGTTATCTCATTTCTGATATCTTTCAACAAATCTTCGATAATCTTTCCAGAATTATCAATTCTTGCATGACGAAAATGCTCGATTTCTGCATCATTGGCACCAAGTCTTTTCAAGATTGCTTTGATATCATTTCCCAAGTTCCTCTTGTAAGAAACTAATGCGTTATACAGAGGAATAGGATCTTTTGGAAAATGCGTGAATATAATTTGCTTTGCATACTTCAAACCAACTTTTCTCGTCAGTAAACCCAGACGTAAAAGATTCTCATCTGAGATGTTAATGTGAAGATCTGATGGTGTTGTTGAAGACATTACGATGCCAACTAAACACTTCCACGTTTGTTTTCATTTGATAAATGACAGTTTTGAAGAATCAGTGATTTTCTGTAGAGAACAATAACATTAAAACTTCAAAGGGTGCAATTACTAGTGTTGTATTCATCATAGAAGGAAACCCGAAATAAAATTACAAAAGAAAAAGAAAGAAAACTTACCTTTTTTTCTGCTAATTTCAATGACGTATTATTAATGCAAATATTGATTTCACAGCGAATCACATTTTCTATGAATATAGTTTTGCAATTACTAAAACGTACAAATCGTACTAAATCGATCGTTCTAGAAAAAACTCAATCGATTACATTCTTAATTGCTCGTTCATGCCTCAATCAAGTTTTATACGAAATCAATGAGTTTTTCCAAACTTATTTTTCGATTTTCTCTTCTTCTACTTTTCCATTTCCTACAAAAATTACATCACGAGAAAGACCAAAAAATAAAGATTCCATCGATACAGAATTTATAAAAATTAATTGGATATCTTCTTCAAAAATGAGATGGAAATCTTTGAAGCCAAAGTTTTCAAACAGACTGTTGAGAACTTTTATAAAGTTTTATATGCACACAAACTGATTGCATTTCTTTTGAACAATTAAACTAAACTAATTGAAATCTATATATTAATTGGCGACAATCAGTTTCCAATTCCAAATCTGAGTATAAAAAAAATCGATTTTTCAAGATAACTTTCATAATCGTTATAATGTCGTTCTTTTCTTTCTTACATCAGCATCAACTAAAAGTTCAAAGTTTTTTTATGAACACAAACGTGTCAAATTTCTTTTGTTTACATAAACAAATTGTTTACTTCTTTAAATTCTTATTCGATGATCCGATCTGATAGCTATTTTTAGTTATCTTGAACTTTTTCCACAAGCAAGTTTTAAAGCTGTTCTTCTTCTTTTCCTTACTCTCGAAATCTGGCATCCTGACGTGTTATAATTATCGTAAAAGTAAACGGCGGGCGTAAGTAAGTAAGTAAGTAAGGGGTTTATTTCCAGTTTATCCTTATAGGCTCTTCATCTAGAAATGTGGATGAACTGTGATAGTGCATTGACGTAAATATAAAAGACAAATTAGATAAAATCAATATAAATTAATATAAAACGCTGCAACGTGCCAGCGCTCTGTCAAACAGGAAGCTTCTTGTCGTTTTTGCAAAGTCGCCAAAGTTTGTACTTTTGTGACTTTGATTTCTTGATTATATCACAATCGAGATCTGTCCACGCTTGAATCCATTAAACAATCGATTTTAGTGGGGGATCACGGATATTTCCGGTTTTTGTTTTTCTAATATCATTCTAGCATTCCGGATGAAAACTTTTTACCGATTATAACTTAATCCATAATCTGAGCAAAATTAGACTAGTTCACTAGTCTCTCCCTCTTGTGCCAATGAAAAATAACGTAAATCCCGATATTACGTATCGGAACATTACGAACGACAAACCACCGAAAATCTTGTTTACTTTTGAGTATGAAGGACAACAACCTATTGTTATTGAAGAGCCTGAATCAAAAATTGTATGCATAACCAATCTCACAAAACGTATCAATTCCACTTGTGATGAATGTGGTATAATCACAACGGAAACAAAGGAAGGATTACGTCACACCAGATCTTGCCTCGTTTCTCTGATGTTTTCTAATCACTTAGGAATGATAAAAAAACTTCGAGTAACATTTTCCCCTCCGGTATCATTTCTTCTCTTTATGTGGTTTGAAAGCGAGGCAAAATCTGCTATGACATATTTTCCGAAAAAGGCCTGACCTGCGATTAGACATTGTCAATAGTTTTACTTAAGAATGCAACAGTTTTCATAAGTACAGGTCATTAGATTTACATTAGACAAGGCAAAAGCTCGACCGTATAAACTACACTTCACTGAATTTAAAACGCCTGTGTTTACACCATGTTTTGCAAGGATTACGTCAGTACTTTTGAATTGCACACGGTCAAATAGGTCGTCAAAAGAAACACACTTGAGAAAAGCCTAAGGTCAATATCCGATCTAAGTCCCATCGAAACCACAAATTCTTAAGGGACGGAGAATAAGTCAGCCATAACGCATCACAATAGTTAATAAACAGTCAGCATTTTCTTCACAAATATGAAAACTACGAAAAAATTGATACATGAATTTTAAACAAATGAGAATTTGCCAATTTGTTAGCCATAAATTAGTGGGCGTGTTCACTTGGTGTTGTCTTCGCCGAACATCAAGCCATGTTTGCGTGGAGAATAGCAGACAGATGTATGCCAGAACCTCGCACAATAACAGCCACCACAATCTTCGTGGAAATTACATGGTTTGTATAAGGGACAACCTGGTGCACGCTATAATAATGTAACGAGAACAATCGGAAAAAAAAACGAAATTAACGAAAAGGCGTCCGAATGGAAACTAGACTGGCAAAGAATTCGGAGTTCAGAAAAACGGGGAACCGGGCTAATAGCTTCAAAACAAAAATTACAACTCACCTTGTCAATATTCTGAATCGTGTATCCGTTACAAGAAACCAAAACAGTTCCTAGAATTACTAACAGCATTAACTTGACACCGAAAGAGAGCATAATCAATATCTAAAAAAAAGCACTGCGATGGTGAGCGGCTACTAACCGACACTCAGAATTTCATGAAATTCTCTTCCTGATGCGTGGTAATGAGTAAAAATAGAGACGAGATTGTGATGTCATTTATGAACAGGTATGTACACTTAATCGTGTTAAGAACTTACTTACCAGACTCCAAACAAATCAGGGTTCCAACTCATCCACTTCACAATGTTGAATGGTACCTTTGAACCGATGAACCATCCATTTTATACTGTTTTGAAAATAAAGCAAATTAAAACAAGAACACATTCACTGTATTCGAAAGAACGTGGTTCGGAACAAGCGTGAAAGAAAGTTATAACGAAGCACACGCGACAGGTGGCTGCTATATCTCTTCCTCACACCTGTTTGTTATCTTAATGATTGTGAAAGCCAAAACGAACACACAAAAAGATCGACTCTGTTAATCAAAACAACGTAAAATATCAAAAAGAAGTTGAGGAAACAAAGAAGATTTTCGTTTTAAAAGTTTGTTGATGTGATATTTGAAGCAAGCAAAATTAGGTCAAAGTTTAGTCCAAAAACCGATATCTCTGTTGTGAAAAAAATGTTCGGATTTCAAAATGACGTCATATTTGAAGACATATGTTTACGCCACGTGGGTGGAAGTCGTATTTGACAAACGATGATTAAACGGAACATGTATGTAAAGAATGAGCAGATGCCTCTCTGAGTAATTCCAAAAAAATTGTAAACACAAGAGAAATGTTTGGATTGATTGCTTTTCAACAGAGATGATTGGAATATGAACAAGATCGTTAACAGGCAAAAGGATTTCAGCATTTTTCGTTCATACTTTGTACGAAAATAATACCCATTCGGTAGAATTCAAAAAATGAAATAGTAACATGAAAACATTATTATAACACTTTAAATGTTTCTTGCTTACGCAGAAATCTAATTGTATAAGTAAATTGAATCGAAACAAAAAAACTAAACCATAAACCAAACAACCCTCCTTGGATATGCCCAGCAGAACCATTTAACCATTCAACTCGTAAGTAAACGTAAGTTTACTCGTTAAAACAAGGTTGGTCCACTTTTTACCCAGGCTATTTTCATTCGAAATACCACCTGTGATTATGTTTTAAATACGGAACACTAGGTTCGAAGTAGGTTCTTCAACCAGACATTTTATTTTGAAATCTACTAGGATGTTTTGATAAATTACTATAGAAATATACACACTATATCAAAAGAAGTTCTCTTCATCAGTGTTTTTTCGACAATTTTGCCCACTGAGAAGTGCCTTCATAATATAAGTGGCCAGCAGAGTATCAAAGGCATAGTTATGAAAAGTATTTCATCATGGTTGGCAGCAAATCTGCCTTCATCAGTATGTTTGGACAGCAGCTGTGGATGGTATCGATCCAGCTTGCACCTGCAAAACAAAATGGTGACAAAAAATCAATACAGAACAACTGCAGCTAGACAGTGAGAAACATCACTTTAAAAATTCAAAAATGATTTTTTTTTTTCGATCTTGAACAAATTGCTTACTTTTTAGGTGCTTAAAGATTAAAGGAAAACAAGGCTCCAATTACTTACCTGTAAGAAACAATGTCAACAAAGTCACTGCAATAAATAGTATTTTCATTGAGAGAGTTTGTATAATTCTAAAAAATGTATTCATCCAGTGACTTTTCAACATTATTTGATTCCAGTTATTTCCAATATTTTGTAATTTGAGATTTCGACTTCTTCATGCAACTCAAGTTTAAATTATTTTGTCGTTGTTTAGAGACTTGAAAAAAGAAAATGGTGTTTTACATGATCTTCCATGTTTTTGAAAATATTATTGTTTAACGGCCTATGAAGTTGTTTATTTTTTTAGTAGGATTTCAACCAGACTGCATATTAGACTATTGCATATTAGTCCATTAGTCTGTAAACATACTGTTAATAACCCACCATAGGCTATACGCTTAGGCATACATTTTCATGTGATCAGATGAGATAACAAGAGATTGAGAGGAACCTGTTAGTACATCAACGCAACGATACTGGCAACAGTGTTAACCTATCTTGTTCATTACATTTCTGACTTTTAGTTGGTTGGGGTATTGTAATGCACGAGTTTCCAAAATCTCATCACAAGCTGCCACTATGAAAATGTATAGACCCTATGCGAGTTATCATTTGTCTGTACATAGTTTACAGACGACAGTCAACCAGTATACAAGTATTCCAGCTTCTTTTTATTCAAAACATTTTCTCATCTTACAGACAAGGCTGATACACACAGGTATACAAGTTAACAAGCAAAGCGTCAAAAAGTCGACAAGATTTTTTGTCCTATTGTATTTTTAGGGCTGGCTTTTTGTTGTTTTTTATTAAAATTCAAAATTTACACTATTATTGAAAAAATAAAGACTCTACCTGCAACTTTCGATGAGCTTTTATCTCTTCTTTGCTCCTGTACATTTTCTGTGTTTTTCTGGATGCACTTTTTAAATTTTCACGCAAAGCATGAACAAAACACAATATTCCATATATATATAAATATCTAATATCCACTTGGTTTGTTACAAAATTTTTTTAAAAGAACTAATTTGATTAATATATTTAGATATATTTTTTCCCATTCATCTCCACAACAGTGACGGTGAGTGAATGGATAAATTACTGTAAAATTTGCTGTTTCGCTGCACCATTTATTTCGGTACTTCAAGCAAAATACAAGCAATTAGATTCCCCGAACAACCTGGAAAACTACTTTTTCAATCATCTTCAAATTTGTAACATTTCATTCCAAAATTTCTCAGTCCAGAATATCAGTTACATAGTGCAAGAAGTTATGCTGGGAAGAGCTAGACAAAACAAGGTTACACCTTTTGAATTAATTTTATTAATAACAGTAGATCAGTCAGGAGATCATTTGGACTAGAATAATGAAAGACAATTTCAAAATGTAGTCAGGCCCGGCATTCTTTAGGATCATGATGACATGATGGTATGTGAGGTGAAAACAGTACACTTGAACCAAATCGAACAGAAGTTGTTTCTTAAAGTAAGACTATTTTTTACTTGTCAAATAAAAAAGAATACACCCAGCATAAAAACATTGTTTACGTGTTACTATGCAACATTGTTATTGTTGTTGTTGTTGACGTTGTTTTTCTCATTGTTTTGGTTGTTTATTTTTAACTCAGTCCATTTGTTATCGTTTTCTCGTAAACACTATCATCACGGTGAGCTACTTGAAGCAGTTTTTTTGTGCGGTGAGCACCTCTATATTTCATTATTTGTTTTCCGAGCTGATGTTTCTTTTATTTATCTAGACGCAAGAACAGGTTATAAATTAATCAACATTGGAACAAAGTGTGTCTATAATAATGTTTCTTTTTTCAAATGCTGCAAGTATTTCGGTCGTGGTTTGTTCAGTAGACCACATTTTGTTATGTATTACTTAGTTTGACATGTATATTAACTTACTCTCCTATACATCAAATGACTGCTCTCCAGGAAAACATTGTTAGCCTTACACAACTTTTTTTCCTTATAAGAAACACCCTTTCAAAGGCAGATAATGAGAGAAAAAGTTTCTATTATTTTGAGCCTAAAATGTTTCTTGTATTTTAAAAGAAATCATTAACTTCAATATTGTCTATTTATTGCATGCCATACTCTTTACTTACATATAGATTTGTAACACTTTTTGTTATTTGTACATAATTTCGTTTGGAGATTGTGTTACCTATTAATTCCAAAAAGTAAGCCTGGAAGTGTAGTTTCTGACATGATGTTTGAAAGATTTTAGGGGTAAAAGCCTCGTGTTTCTCATATGCATGTATCTTATAAAAAAAAAGATGTGTAAAGTTATATAAAGTAAACTTTTAGAGTAAAAGAATTGCAGAATATTTCTGATGAGAAGACTTAGCTCCAACTCAAAAAGGACAAATACCTTGATCAGATTACAGTCTGTAGCCTCTTGGTGGTTGGGCAATCGGTGCTCGGCCATATGACCTCACAGTTGACTTTTCATAGGACATCTCATCTTCATAAGTTGCTGGGTATCTCCTTTCCAACGAGTACGGATCCAATCTCCTTTCCAGTTCTCCTTGTGTAGGTGGCACACCGTATGGGTCACTTCGGACAGGAGGTACACCTCTAACAGGTGGCAAACCACTTTTGTAGGGGTCAGCCTGACTACCATATGGATCATCATAGGCTGTACGCCTTATAGGCGACCTTTCTCTGTACCTCCCTTCTGGCACATAGCTACTGCCTTGATCATGTAAACTTCGACCCAGCGGTGGTTGACGAGATGGGGCATCGTAATAACCATCATAACCACCAGCATCTCGTCTACTGTAACTGGCGTTAGCATACAGGTCACTTCGTAGAGACTCAGCAGGGTAGCGAGTAGAGTATTCCTTATCAGGGATTGCACCATACTGAGTTGCTCTTCTACGTAGAGGATATTCACCTAATAGAAAATTTATTAAAGTCTGTTCATAAATTATATGCACTGATTTCAGCTTTTATATAAAAACCAGGCTCAAGGGAATTTATGTAATTTGCTAAATCTGGTTTCCACATGGTAACTGAAATTAGTGCACATATTTTTTGAACAGACTTTAGATATCATCAGAACTCAAGCTCACACACTTTAGTTCTACTTTATCATAACAAAAATATTACCTCTTCCTAACTGACTGTATTCTTCGGAATCTACACTCTCGTATCCAAGATAGCCACGATCGATTCTATCTTGTGCAGCAGGGGGAAGTTCCCTCATACGATTTCCATAGCTTTCTCCAAATCCATTGTGTAAACCCCTTGATGGTCGTCGGACATCAGACAATCCTCTTTGCATCCCACCTCTTGTCAGGGACGGACCACCATCAGTGTATCTGGACTCCATCCCACCTAATCGTCCATGACCAACTAGACCTCTTCCAGGACGCCCAGTTCCTCGTAAAGCTCCTCGACCTGGTCCACCACCCCTCGGGCCAAATCCCCTTGGTGCATAATCTGAATGATGCCCACGGCTTGCACCTCCCCTTCCTGGACCTCCTCGGCCAGGACCTCCTCGACCAGGGCCACCTCGGTTCATCGGACCTCCTCTTCCACCACGACTCATTCTTGGCTGTGTAGGTGTAGATTCCTCTTTCAAAGCACCACGATTTTCCAACACTGACAACCACTCGGGCGTTTCACTGTGGGAAAACTTCACTTTAATTGGCTTGTCCATTAACACCTACATGTATATCAGATATCACAAATTATTTCTCAAAAATATCTTTTTCCTCAGAAACCAACAAATTACATTCTATTTACACATATTTCAATGTTCATCATGAAGCAGGTTTACTTTAAAGAAAAGTTAAAACTAACTACTGTACAGTGTGTCCACGAGAAAGTACGGCACTCATTTAAAAACACAAACAACTTTTCGAATTTTCACCAATGCAATGAGGTTTTTATACCGTTGGAAAGAAGATTTTTTGAGCTTTCTAAATATTTGACCCTCTTAATAGAAAAATAAATTTTTAGGGAGAAAAATCGATTTTACCATGAATACCTCGCAATTAAATCAATAATGATCCATTAATGCTTGCTTGAATAGGAGTTAATGACTCGAGTAATATGGAAAGTCGTGAAAAAGCTGCATTTATACTGCATTTATACATATGTTTTTACAAACTTGTTTTTCATTTCTAAATATCATACACAAAGATTTTAAAAACCTTCTTTAAAGTTTTTTTTCCTTTTAAAGATTTTGGCAAGATGTTGGGAATACAAAGTTATTAAATCATAATGAAAACCTTAAGGTACAAAATGAAGAAAGGCCTATTCAAAATTTTCATGACAAACTTATCACAACACCACCAACAGCGGCTGTTTCAACGAAACAAAGAATTAATTGCTCGTTAAAAGTTTGTTTTATTGATCAATACAAAATTAACAACTGTGTCGAAAGAAAAAATAGTTAATATCCTTGAAAAAAAACATTTTTACAAATAACAACTTATATTTTTGGAAACCTAAAAAGATCTTCTTTCCAGCGGTATAAAAACCGCAGTGCGTTGGTGAAAATTCGAAGAGCTATTTGTTTTTTAAATGAGTGACCCACTTTCTCGTGGACACACTGTACATTTAAAGTACAATTAGTGATTTACTTAATCAACTTAATTACATTGAAACAAATGTTCTTCTTGATAATTTCATTTATATTAAATTCGAGGGAAAGTTATTTGTTATATAGTCATTTGTTTTACCAGTCAAAGATTTTAATGGAGAGCTAAATATTACATAATTGACCTTTTGGCAAACTTGTAGAAAACCAGTTTCCATAGTTTTAGTATAAAAAATATGTGTATTCATAGGTATTAACCGCAACCACACCATATCTATTTATTATAACATGTGGTGAGTTAATGATAATCAAACATTCTATTTCTCAAAAATACCAAATAAATGGTTACGTTACCCGGCCGTCCATTTCCTTCAATGCAGCAGTGGCATCTTCTTCAGTTCCACATACAATATATGCAAAACCCTTTGAAACTCGTGTGATTTTGTCACGAATAACTGTCACTGTAAACCAAAACAGAAAAATATAAGCAAAAAAATATAAAATTAAATGTTAGTCATCAAAAACATTGGTTTCAGGATTATCACAATGAAAGACTGAAAATATATACCTCGTTCAATCCTTCCGTGTTGAGAAAATTCTTCCCTCAGGTTAGCTTCCACTAATGCTGGATCCAAACCAGAAACATATAGTGTTTTAGATTTAGGCATTTTAGACACGTAACTAAAAAATTCAATAAAAGTCTTAGAAACCACAAAGAACCACATACAACAACAGGGTTCATAGCACTTTTCTTAAAATATTTTCCCTGACTTTCCCTGACTTTAAGGAGTAAAAAAGGTATCATTTTCCCTGACTTTTCTCTAAAAACACTATTTTCCCTGACTTTATTGCCTACTTTAACTGCCACAGAGTCGAGATTACACATTCAGAAGTATCAATTTACAGGCTAGAGAAGTGATAAAACATTTTAAATTACGATTGAAGATATTGTCAAATGTCAGTGAAACAACTATATCAAACAGTGAACAGAGCTAAGCAAAGCTAATTGTAAAATGATCATAAGAACAACTTTCAAACAGTAAACTATAATGAGAACAAGATATATAATAACAAATAAATGAATATCAATGTTTTGAGCTTTTAAAACAGATTTTTAGAGTGAACAAAAAGCTTCCCGACTGTGCCTCAGGTATATACAAAACAGTAAACAAGTAAAAAAAGTTACTGCAAAATATCTGAACACCACCTTAGTAGCTATACTATAGTCATGCTAATAAATATGAACTTTAACTTAAAGAAACAAGTAAATATCTTCATGATACTAGACTGTAATGCTCAAAAATAGAACAGATCGATTTAAAATTCTTGAATTGTGATGATAAAGGAATTTTAACACATTTGCCTACATATCAATAAGCTATAGACACAAAGAGAAATGGATAAAGAATTCTATAGTACTTATAGTCTAATCTAGATCAATTTCTTGTTTTAGAAAATATGGGAATGTATAAATACTCAACAAAAATAACAGAAGATCGTGCTAAAACGGACAGGGTGTGTGCTACTGATACTTCAATCATTTGGCTTTTAGTTATTTCAATGTTTCTCCAAAACTGCGAGTCACTTAGCCATGCATCAGAAAAAAAGGTTTGCTTGACTTTAGGCATACCACTATATATACTGCTATACTACTATTTTCTAAAACAAAAAAAAGAATATTGATAGATGATTGGGTAAACAAATTTCATTGAAAAAAGTCAGTAATAGATAATTCCCTGACTTTCCCTGATCTAAAGGGCAAAAAAAAATTTTTCCCTGACTTTCCAGAAACTTCTTGTAAAACATAGTTTTTTCCTTGATTTTCTAGACGCTGTGAGCCCTGAACAACTACACAACTACAGTACTTGCACTGACTGCCATTAAAAGTTACTCAAATAACATGAATTACAGAATATAGAATTAAAAACATATATCAGACTGTATAAAACTTGTTGGGTTGTTTGTCACATTGCTTGAATGGCCACCACAATTAAAAGAAAAAGTGAATTGTGTAACATCTTTTATTTTGAATAAATGAACCTGTAGCACTCAAAAATTTAAAATCTTGCACCCAACTTGGGATATTTTTATTACTAGCTAAATGTCATGTTTCAAGAAATCACGTGTAAAATACCAAAGCCAACATGTTTTTTGTAAGTGCTTGGCAATTTTTAGGAGAAATTCCTAAACTTTGCTTGATTACATATGTTCTGGATGATAAATGGATAAGTTTAGTGTGGTGGTGATCATGGCAAATAGATTTTAGTTTGTATTCTCCAACTACTAACTGTCTAGGTTGAAATATTAAAATACTTTTTCAATTGGCATTTTTGTAAAAACATCATTTTACAATTTTGGCTGTACAACTCAATACTGTTGGAAGGATAGAAAGAATGTGAATCAAATACTCTCCCAGGAACTACCTATGCCTGTCAATCTTCAGGGGCTAATACAGGATTTGAATTTGGGCAGCGGTAGGCGAACAAATGCAGGGTCAGGGGGGGGGGCACTGTAAGCCCCCTCTGTGGGGTCCGGGAGCGAAGCCCCGAAACATTTTCGATTTGAGGGCCTAGAATGGTCTAAAATGCGTTCTATTTTAACATAGCTACTATACATGAATTGAAACGTTAGTATGGTCGTTCTATATTTTATTCTTTATCAAGTAATATTTCGACCTCTTTTGACAAGGTCATCATCAGACTTTGTCAAAAGAGGTCGAAATATTACTTGAAAAAGAATAAAATATAGAACGACCATACTAACGTTTCAATTCATTTACAAACACGTTCATATAAAAATGACGCTAAAAGCTACTATACATATTCTTAGTCCCTTAAAACTTTCTCATTTCTTGTTATTCGTGTCGTAACATTCTTTCCTGTAGAATCTTCAAATGTTCTTCGAAATTCAATCACGCGATCGGCGTGTTTACCTTCCGCCATTTTTGATTTCCTTACTTTGTGTATATTTTACAGGACTATATAATCATTTCGAAAGTTTCAGTTCGTAAAGCAATCACCTAGCCTTGGTAACCAGGTACGGAAACCTCACAGAGTGCCCTTCTTTTCCAGCGCTTCTTCTCTGCTTTACGCTAAATCGTAAGTCTGATTTAGCGCAAAAGAGAGAAGAAGCGACAGTAACGAGGTTGTCTGTTTCTCCTCACGATTCCTTTTTTCCCTTTCTTTCGTTTTGCTCTTCTCACATTCTTTTTTGATCTTTTCAAAAAAAAATTTTTCCCTTTTTTTTTGAATTTGGGCGCCTTGATATTGGCGCCCAATAGCGGTTACCACTATGAAATTTGACCTGTATTAGCCCCTGATCTTTCTAAGTTCTTCTTTAGCCTATCCAGCAGAAAGCAAAAAATAAACGCATCGAACACGGTAAAAACAATAAAGAAAATATACATCACATTCCAAAAGAATAAGAAAAATGACCCAGGTATTTCTATTTGTTTTCATTTTCATATTTTTGTTACATCTAGTTAACCTGTTGTTTCTCAATTAAGTGTCTTTCTAGTTGATTTAGTGTTCACCACACTCCTGCTGGTTGTACCGAAAATGCCACACAAACAGTGAATGTAGTGCCTTTCTCGGGTTCATACACAACACCTATTAGCTATGAGTTGGTAAAAAAATCTATATTTCCTGATTAAATGAGAAGGATTCGTTTTTTCTTCAAATAACAACATGTGCTTTCAAAAAGACCTCACCTCCAGCCTTTACTTCAGTTCGAATCGTGCTTGTCGAGGACCTTTTGTTGCAGCCTCACTCTGATATTATTGAGGAAAGCCAACCATTTTCTCGAATGAGCGTGCGCAATTAATGAAAATTTAATGTTTATACATGTTTTATGGAATTTCAAGACCACCAAATCTCGTAGGTTATTTGGGTCCGCCTAGTAGGTAAAAGGTTCCACGTCGCAAAAGGTTCTAGGTCTTGTTGGTATGCAAGGGTTTTTACGTTTGGGGCATAAAACAAAAAGATGGGGAACTTTTATGTTAAGACTGTCTTTCCAACTTCAGTATTTCACGTGACCAGTGACACGGTTAATATTGAACTGTTTTTGAATCCCCTTCGAACCTCTAATACATTAACCCCGGTTAATGAGAACACTTTTAAGTCAAACAATTTCACTGATGCTCTGCGTGTCAAAAGCTCTATCTCTCTAATTTTAAATCGAGCTCCAGTGGGAAAACGTCGACAAACATTTTTTCAAAAAAAAATAGTTGATAAAAATTGTCTAGCTCGATGATAACATTGCTTCAAAGTCAAGGCGTAATGAAAAAACCCTTCATCATGAGATATATCCGCAGTACACGTCTGTTTACTTTACGAGCGACGAAAGCGAATCTCATTATGAGCATGCGCAGTTGCTAATCAGTCCGAGTCGTGCTATTGGTTTAAAGAAACGAAATTTGCTCTTGTTTAGATCTTGACCATCGGATTTGTTTTTAACACAAGAGCAACAAATACTAAGAATGATGATCGTCTATATATACCCATCGGCCACAAATTTGTTGAAAAATCACTGCGAAGAAGTGCACCTCTATATAGAAACCTACACAGTATCTCAATAAAAATGCTCTTTATCGCAGAGACTTTTTGAGGATTTTTGCCCACTGTGACGGTAGAGAGAATTCCAAAAAACTCACATTCGTGAATTGTTCTTGTTTTACAAGAAAGTTCACGATCATTTTGTTGTTCAATTTTGAAACAAAGAGAAAAAACAAAAGTTCAACAGAAACAAAAGATTTATTATTTGCCAAGATATATAATTTTCACTCATTCATCCATTCCTATCCGTTCAGTCTCGTTTATTTTCGGTAGGTCAAAACTAAGGAGCAACGTCTCATACGATCTTTCCCTTCTTAATCGCCAACTTGGCTCATAGAACTTTCTGATCAGGAGGCTGCGTGGAAGTGAGATTGCAGAAAGCGTTGGCTAACACACTAATGTCTTCGATCGCGTGTGCCTGCGTGACGATCAGCCTTTGATCGGTTCTCATTGCGCGTTCGATCGCTTCTTGTGCGTGTGAATTTCCTGACCAAGCTCGTCGTGCAACCTAAAAAAAAGACCAAGCATGCTTAAATAATTTTCGAATACAAGATAACTCCAGCATTACTTTCGATTGAGAACGCTGCATATCAAGTAAATTCTACTGTTGCGTGGAAAGTCTTATTTACGTACCCCGTTGGAAACATCCCAAGCTAACATCTTTTCCGCACGCTGTTGGGCTTCCTAGAACACAATAGGAAAAGGGCATTCACAGAATTCGTGCGAGCATATGCTTTTTTTTTATAAGCAACACGTTTATAAGCAACACTAGTAAATTTTCTCAAAAAGTCAAGCAACAGTACTACAAGGATCTTACATAAATTAGCAACATGAAATTTTGAAATAATGCAGCACTAGCATAGCTACAGCACATTTCTTAAAATTGCCACACTAGGTGGTTACACTAGGTTGCAGTACTGTGTCCTACACTTTATACTTAAATACTTAAGCTTACACAAAGGTATTCAAGACTGGAAATACATATTTTTTTCAATTAATTCTTAGCAACAAATTAAGCAACATTACTACTAAGGTCTAACCTTGGTTGCTTATAAAAAAAACGTGTATTTCGACATTATCCGATAAACTGGAAATATCATCATCAATGAATCGTTTTAATAACTTCTAAAAAATAGCTAAAAATATTTATAGCCATCAAAACAGTAAAACCCTTGACATCGCTCAAAAATGCCACTACAAATCGTCATTCTTCGTAAAATCAAAAGCTTTTGTTATCAGGCGTTAATCTGGGCGTTATTTTTTGTTTATATCATAATTTGGTAATACTTTCACGAAAAAATATCAAGCACCATCAATTAACTGTATAGAATGGTACAAGTTGACTTGATAATGGGCGCAATTACGCTGTCAACGATAAACATGGGCGTAAACCTAACCTGTCATTCTTTTACAGTTTTTTTCTAATGGTTTTATTTTACAACGCCTAAGCAACCTCTTTAGTCCTTTGAGAATACATTTATAAGCTGTGCTCAGTGGGCAAATTTGTTAAAAAAAATCACTGTGAAGGAGTGCATTTCTATAGAAATATACACACATTATTTCAATAAAAATGCTCTTCATAGTAGTGACTTTTGAAGATTTTGCCCACTGGGTGAATATATAATATCAAAAACGCCAGAGGTAAATACTAGAACTTAAAATTAACGCCCCGGACGTTAATTCGACTAACTCAAGTCTGACATTATACCTGGGAACCATCAAGCACCAGACCAAAGCCACCGTTAATCACTTCGCCCCAACCACAGCCACCGCCATTGTGTAGCGCCACCCAAGTGGCACCTCGGAACGAGTCACCAATGCAGTTTTGAACAGCCATGTCTAAAAAAAAACAAACAAGAAACAGCGTTGTTCACTTACTTACCTACACTGATTTTATTTTTTATAACATCTACTTGATGGTAAACAAAATCATTTTAAATTCTTAGACCATTCATAGACCATGTCATATCTACATTACAACGACCTTGATCTCAATGTCTCAGCTGACCTATTAGAAGTATTACATTAATACCTTGAGAACACTTATAAAAATATCTGAATGAATAAACCAATCAGACTCACTTCAGAAGATCTACACTGTAAAAGTCTGACAGCAACAATTCGTCAAGCTAAGTACACTAGGCTCGGTTAATAGCGATGAATCCGTGTGAACAATAGCAATACACAAAAAGGCATAATAAAACAAAAAACAAATCTTTAAATTCCGAAATGACAACGTCAAAGTAGTTACCGGCGCAAAATGAAGATCCGTCATAAATATTAGACGTCTCTCGGAATGGACTGTCGGTACCACTGACGTCATGGTGATCCCGACTCAAAACAACCGGACCCTAAAAACAAGCATACCTCAGCACTTCCACGGCTTCCAAATGAACAAGATACTTAAGATAGTTGTATATATACTAAACCCACGTCCATCGATAACATTGGCCGATTAACATCCACCAGCGCCTTCATGGCGTGGCGTTCAAAAAATGGCGCAGTGTGATGTTTAAAATGCCAAAGGACGGGCGTAAAAGGTAGATATGGATGTTAAAGGGGCGAGTTGGAGGTAGAAAGGCGCAACATTACCTGCAAACTACGAACAAAACTAGCATGAAAATAGAATTTGCCAAAAGAAATGATAATCTGAGGGGATTGTGTTTTACGTGCTACGTGAAACGGATCGGGTACTAGGATCAGAAACGAGGTTGCTGTCAACAGAATCACATTAATACCTTCAATCTACCAGTGGCAATGGCTTTATTGAAAGCAACGGCTACTTCCATCCTTCCTTTTTGATCACAGTACAATATGCGAGCCTGCGATCCGACCACCTATTCAAACAAGAATGAAAAGTTGTATTAAAGACGAGTTCGAGACACTGCTATTTCCATGGTAACAGCTCAACCATGACTCTAAGTTTTCTCTTGTATTATAAGTTCGATAAAATAAGAGACAAATATGTAAAATAGATATTAAAAATATATATACAACAAAGTGTGTAGTTACTTAGAAAAGGGTCTCATACCTAATTTTACATCTCAACGAGCTGCTAGTATGGATGGACAGAGGGTTGGGAAGGAAATACCAGGTTGTTATAGAAGCGGACTGACATATCTTTCCGATGGCTTTAAGAGCAAAGTTTCAATTCCTCTTTAAGACACTCTTTTGTTTTGTATCATAAATCAATGCTCCAAAGAGAGAGTGTTTATAGTAGGGGATCGACCGAGACAGAGTGTTTATTGGAGGGGATTGACCGAGACAGGGTGTTTATTGTGAGTCTACATGACAGTCGCTTGAATCAACGTACTAGTTTGTGTTTTCCAGCTTCTAAGACCCATTTCAAGTTATCTCTAAACTGCCCAACCACACTATCTGGAACTGTAAAAACATAAACACAGTGTAAAGAGGAACGAATGTTATGTAGTCTTCATAATGAAACGAACAGAGAAAGAAGAAGAAGAAGAAGAAGGCAAACTTTTCTCATCCGAAGCTAACTGTTTGAGGACTTCAGCTGCTATCTTATCAGTTTCCTGGAGGTCACTTTCCAAACCACTTGTGCAAACCCAACTAAAGGATACAAAAGAGAAAATTGAAGATTATAATAGTAGAAACGTTTGTATCATGGAAAAGCTTCTTGAATCGTCGAAAATTATCCTCAGTTATCCGATGTCAATGTACAAAATGACAAAACTACTAATTCGTTTAGCACAATGTGGATCAACAAATCACTGAAATGAAAAAATATTCCAAAAGCTTTTGAGATGTTACATACTCACACAAGCTTCTCATGAGAATGTTTGATAGTACCTACCGAAATGGTCCAAAACCCATAGAGAATATATCACTAAAAACAAGAAAAAATAAAATTATGGAATGAAACATCAGTTTTTATTTTGAAATTTCCATCTTTCCAGTTGCTTATATCTATCTTCCTTTTTCCTCACTAATTGCTTGATTTTAGCCAATCATCTCGTTGCAAGCAATAGATACTTGCCTTTTTTTAGTGATAGCCTTCCAGTAAAAAATCAATGTGTAACACTTAGACAAAGATCCCCTTACAAATGATTGAAATTACATTTCAGCCACACAGCTAAAAGAGCCATCCCAGTGGGAAAATTTGTTGAAAAATCACTGCGAAGGAGTACATTTCTATAGAAATATACACACTATTTCATTGAGAATGCTCTTTGCCACAGTGATTTGAAATAAACATGCAAACTGAGGCAGGTAATGCTGCTACACAATGCTCTGCTCATGTATGAGATATTATATGCATATGAAATTTTAACATTTTCGTTAGGGCTCATCTGTAGGTGTGGTTTTGTCGCATCTCCACAATGAAAATAACACAAACCATACCCCATGATGTCTTGCACGTAAGTCGGGTACTTAAATATTCCCTCAGCAGCACCAGGCTTCAACACATCTGCTCCTTGAATGACAAAAGGAAATTCCTGTCAATCAAAAGTGAATGAACACTTGTTTCAAGGATAACGATCATCAATTTGTCCGACTTTCAGAGGTAGGTAAAAAAAAAAACCTGCAATACACACTCTTGAAGTTTTTTGTAAAACCAGTTAGTGAATACACAATAATTGTATCACAATTCCCCACATTCAAAGATCTGTGAGCTTAGCAAAAATTAAAGACTCACAGAATGAAAATGATTTAAAAGAACCAAGATGGCGAGCATTGTGTTGAAATTAAAATAAAAAGGGAAAACGAAGGAGCTTACCAGCTCGACTAGCCTGTAGCAAAAATGCATTTCCGTAGTCCCAAAAAAACATACCAGCATCAACCATTTTGTTGATGGCGTTGACATGACGACACAGACTAAATATCAAAATGAGCTGAAAATAAACTAAACTATTCACAGTGCTAGCATGGGATAGAATTTCAATTATTATGAACTTTGCACCTTTCGTGTACCAAGGCTTTGAATTTTTCTGGATCACTGTGCATTATTCTGTTGGATTCTTCATAGGAAAGCTGGAGTATATCAACCACAAAAGAAGTTAATTACAAAACCTGCATCATGAAAAATGCTTCCTTGGGCGTGTCATAAACAAGTTTAAAAGAGATACGAGACCAGAATTATATTCATATGTTCCAATAAGCAGCCATGTTTGCTTAATATTGTTATTACACATTAATGATGTGGAATAACAATATTTTTAGAAAAGTGTCAAATGTAAAACATTTCATTCAAAAGAAGAATTTGGCCATAAGTTAAATCAAGGCTATTGTCTAATTTAACATAAGTTATGTTGAATGTAAGTTGAAAGGAAAAATTTCTAACCAAAAATCTCAGTGAAGATGAACATATGTGAGGCTTCTTTTTAATGGTTTAACATAATTCACACAAAATTAGAGGATTCTATAAAATAATACCAACTGTAATATTTTTTTCTCATTTTTCTCAGAATAATTAGCGTCAACATCAAGCATTTAAGAAATTCCCCTTATCTTTACCTTTTAACATTTTTTTGTATATAATAATACTATTTCCGTGATAGTAGCGAATATGGTTCCTAAGAAACTTTCGAAACTATGAAGGTCGTGCCGATAGAAACAACTATCAAAAGCAAATTTGGTGACGTTACAAACTTTTGCCTTGTATCATACATACATACCTGGACTGGGTAATATCCACCATTAAAAGGATTGTGTAGCGAGGTCTGATCTGAGCCTAAATCAGCTAGTCTTTCACCCGTTTCCTTGTAAACTTTCACAAGATGTTCCCTAAAAATATTAATCAAATTTTGTCTTTCCTGCACAACACGAGAACTTGTACACAAATTGTTGTCAAAGGTTTGACTAAAAAAATATGTTTGGGAAGATCAAAGTGAGCATATAAACCAAAATTGAAATTATGATCCTGACAAGATCAGGAAAAAAAAAGTTTTCTTGTGAAACAGGCTTGTGTTCACGACATTCAAAGGTAAGGTTAATAGATTACAGAAAAAAAACATTAAAAACTTACCAGACATCTACAATATTACCATGATAACCAATGCTGACAGCTCGTTTAGCAGATTTTGCATCTCTGATATAAAATCACGAGGTAATAACTTAGACAAAAAAAAACAACAACATAATGTAACAGAAGAAAACAAGACAAACCTGATTTTGATGACTAAATCTTCTAAACCGTTCGCAACTTCCATCAGCCATCTAAAGAAGCAGATTGGAAGCTGCACAACGGAACAGATGAATACCCAGGTGAATTCAAGTGTTTGACCACTTTTTAATAGCATCATGTAGCTGGAGTTCTTTTGTAATTTTTAGCTAGTCACTTTCTGAATTTGAAACTTTAACTTTCCATTCGTTGTGCTAGTTTATTTGTAAAACGATGAAAAGAACTTTAGGATAGTTATAAAAAGAAGAAAAAAGGAAAAGCTAGCAAAACGGACAAATTAATGTGTAAACATTAAATGCAAAGATGATCAAGATGGTACCCTTGCTGATGACGCTTTAGGAGAGCTTCTTCTGAAACCTGGCATGGAAAAAAATTTAAAAAGTCAAAAAAAATAAAGAAAATATAGAAACAAATATAATATTCAACATTCATTTCAGAATACAACTTAATTAAATGTCTTTCTCGTACCTCTGCCACGACGGCAACACAACCAGTGATCACACCAGCCTTTGGTTGTGCACCACTCATTCCACCTAGCCCTGATGTGACAAAGACCTTTAAAGAAATTAAAAAAACTATTTAATCCAAATTAGAAATCAGGACAAAAGGATAGCAAAGCTGCTAGTGACACCAGACGCTGCCTCAAAAACTCTCTTTTCGTTTAGCTACCATTATTACTGTTGAAAACATAATTCAACAACTTGTGGATAGTCCTGCTATAACCAATTGGTTTTTCTCTGTGAAATGTTGCCTATATTGCTCCAAACAGCCCTAAGTTGAGGCAAACTAAAAAAAGTATCTTGGTGGATAACAACAGCCCTGTAGAGATGTCATTAGCAATTTAGAGATCACTATCGCAAATTGCATATACGTTTTGTTAAATTCAATTCAAAACATCGAGAATAGAGAAGTTATTACCAACCTTTCCAGAAAGATCATTTGTTTTTAGGTATTTTCGACCAGCATTCAAAACAGTTATCTGCAAAAAACCCAACAAACAAAGGTCAATGGACCAAGCTATCCTCAGACATTAAACAAAGTAAAGCCTCTGATGAACTGATCAAACATGAAAAAATAAAATTCAATTCTAATTGTAAAATGAATTAACATAATCGAAATAATCGAAAATAAACAAAAACAAAAACATACAGTTGTTCCGTGAACAATGCCTTGTGGACCAATATAACAATAACTTCCAGCAGTCATTTGACCATACATCGTAACACCGAGAGCAAACATACGATCGAAATCTCTTAGTGATGAGTGATTGGGAATAACCTGTAAATATAGTACATCTGTCTCTATAAGTACTTCTTCAAGGATAATCTGATTGGCAATAATTGGAAATTGTAAAACTCAAGGCATTAGCTGGAAATTTTGGGAACATGACGTTGACTGTAACGGGAAGCCAAGTTGGTCACTTTTCAGCTTGGGATCTTTGGGGACGTTGCGTAAGATCCAATGTAGGGTTATGGGAGTAGAGTAAAAAAAATCTAGACATAATAGGAAAATTGAATGTGATGAGATTTGATTGGGAAAATGACGTCATACGTTATCTGTGAGGACTAGCTAAAACCCTGAAACTGAATCCTTAATATAATTCCTCATCCCTTTAAAAATTTGAAATAATAACAGAGCAACATGTCTGATGTGGTGAGTGATGTTGTACAGTTAAGTAAACCAGATTTAGAAATTCAGGAAATATTGCCTTGGTGAGGCATCAATTTTGCATGACTGGTAACTGATTTCTCTCACTCTACATAAAGTGAGTGCTTCTTGCATAATACCACAAATCACTTCGTTCACAATTTCTACGAAAACAGCATACCCTACTGGACCCAGGATGAAAACTTACCATTCCATTTGTGATCACACATCTTGGAGCAGCAGGAGAACTGGGAAATAGACCTTGAGGATGACCAGAACACATGACCAGTGTTTGCTCCTCGGTCATTATGGAGAGATAGTTCATAACAATCCAAAACTAACAAGAAAAGGAATAAATTAATAAAAATACGATGCCAAACAAAGGAGTAATAAATTTCGTAGCTCAAATTGTCAAAAAATAATTTACTGCTTCCTAAAGAAGGAAGATTGTGGAAAATAAGAGAAAAGAATAATGAGCAATAAGACTGATTATTTTTTTCAAAATTGTAGAACTTCTTGGTGACATTAGAATGTTGACTCAATTTATAGTTATACATTCTTTCTACTCCCTTTCTTTGGTTAAAGTTACAGTATTCATTACAGCATTTTACTGCTGATGAATCACATCACAATCTAACGGCTGCTTACATAAAATCACAAATTAGGTATCACTCTCTTTTTAGAAATTGGATTGTATGAGGGACAAACTTTGTTTTCAGTATATATTCTAGATCAGGAGTTACTTTTAAGAAAACTTTGACATTGTTTGTGATGCAGTTTCTGTGTAGAATAGTCCATAAAAAAAATGATGAAACAATGAAAATCAAGAAGGCCAGCCTTCCAAAACACTGTAAAATGCATAATATTCCAAATTAAATCAATATCACATTACCTGAGCCCAGTTTGAAAATACATGGCCATTTCCACCATACGTAATAAGCTCATGTGGAAACTGAAGTGAAAATAAATTACTGAAGACTCTGAATGATTTGGGTTTTTAGATCATAATACTTTTATAGGCATACCTGTGCAACTCGATGGTCAAGGTTGTTCATGATCATCAACATGATAGCAGCAGCTTGTCGGGTTCTGCAAGGGTACTGTTCAATCGGATATGCTCTAAATGAAAGATTGCACCTCTGAAAAGACTTGTTCATATGCAACCAATATGACCACCAATCCATATCCCGTAAAATAAAATTGAAAACTGTGCACAATGGAACTTCAGTAAAATGGTGTGAATTAGATATTCTTTATAATTACACATTTTATAGAACTCGTCCAGAGTTACCACAGTTCCGAATGAAGAAAAGACTTGTCTTTATTTACATGTAAACATATAATTGTCTTTATTTACATGTAAACACATAATATTATAGCTAAACTCACTTTAGAGTGGATTTAGGGGGCTAATACAGGCTGATTTTGACATCAATAACTGCTTTTGAGCATAAAAAATCGGCACCCAAAAATAAATGATTGTTTGCAAATAACTCATCACAAAACAGCATAACAGCAAAACACCAGTAACATATGTTATTGTTATGTCAAAAATCGATAACCTACCAAATAATGCAAAAATAATGCAAATATTGCAAAGACCAGCAGATACTGATGTCCAAAAATTTATTCTGTATTACCCCCTGTAGCCACTAAATTTAACTTGACAGCTTCAGCTAAGAGGACTGGAAACGAAAGGTTACCTCATTTCAATTGTTGGTAAAAACCTATACATGTAAATATGACCATACTGTCGCAACTCATCAGCAAATTCAGGAGCTAACTCTTGGTGTGTACTTGCAGGGAAATACCTTAGAGCATTTTGCAATGCAAGCTGAAAAAAAATTCAAATAAGACAGATTAACTTTGAGCGCAATCATGGTAATGCACAGTTGAATTTGTGAAAAACTATAATGCAATATTTTAGGTTATCCCTTATTAGTATGTTGTATCCTATAACTTTGAATACAATGTTTCAAATGCTTCTGTCTCCATGCAGATTTCAAAGGCAATGGAAAATAAGATATTGTCAATCAAATTTTTCAATGCTGCATATACCCCACTCCCAAAAAAATTTAGCTCCAAATTCCTTGTCACTCCATCACCAATATCATGCCTCCCAAAAAACATCAGTTATCAGAAATTTGTCCTAAAACATGACTTTTGCTTGAGGACACAATGCAATCGTTCTCCATAATCAAAGAGTCAGATGTCTATTGCTACTAGTAGTCTTGCAAAACAAAGAGGCGAGAGACACTTTTCTCACGATTAGTATAAAAGCACGTGGCATTGGATGTCATTTATTTTTAAGATCACTGGGAATCATTGCATTTGCACATTTTTGGGGAAATACCTCGAGAACAAATGAGTATAACTGACGTTTTTTAGGGTCTGTGATGCAGATTTGTTTTCGTTTTTAATCACTCGCCCCACTCAAGGTCGAAGCCACTACAAGGAGTGGGGCTGCATATTCTGGATGTTCATCGTAACGTTAATCTCCCCAACTGGCCTTCATTTTCAGTTTATGGGGTGACACAACATTTGGGGCTAAATTTAATTTGGGACTGTGGCTACAACGTCATCAAGATCTTTGATTGCCCATATCTATCTAGCAGTTGATTGTAGCGAAGCGATCCCATACACTTTTTTTGATCAGTTTTTCAAGCTCTACAACATAGTTATTATATACATTTTCATTTTCCAATTCCCAAATTGACATTTTCGTCAAGGAGTTTGCACACAGGAAACCAGTAAAATAGATATGAGCCTGGTTGTTCTTATTGGTTGTTCTTATTTTCCAGTGAAATCCAAGGCTTTTGAACGTATAAAATTGTTCAAAAAAGTTTGCAACTTAAAAATGGATATAATTACACTTACTAATTCTTCCTCGGAAGTAAGATTTGGTGTGCGAACTGGGGCATGAGGAACTGCATTGTCTCGTGGTCCAGGTCTTCGTGGTAAGGGTTTCAAGGGTAATCCAGAACAAATTTCTTTCAACGATGACATTATAATTTCACCACTACAATGATGATGCATTTATATAAAGAAGGGAAGAATGGATTATAACTTTAACAGCTAAATTTCGACTAATGGCGCCGTAGTATAGTGGTTATCACTTTCGGAATTCATGCGAGAGGTCAGGGTTCAATTCCCCTTGGCGGCGATTCACTATGCGTGAATGAATTTACCATTACTGCCGGGTCGACCCCCATGCCATATAAAGGAAATTGGGCAGATGATACATCAGGTGTAGCAGGAGGTCATTAAGGAGAATACAGACCCATAATTGGGTTCATGTCAATCATGTGAGTGTCAAATACTTCAGAGCCTCAACCTAAGCATGTAACGAGTGGGCCTTCAGCCCTGATGTTACTAAATACATAGATAGATAGATAAATTACCACGAAAGAACATCAGATAGTTCTCTGTGTTATTCATGATGAGTTTATTATCTCCTCTTCTTCAGAAAACAAAAACTTTGAACAGCAGCCGTGTATAAGTTAGAGAGTATCATATAATTACATTGAGGGGTGCACAGAGAAAAACTAATTTGGTCAATACCATAAATATATTAAGAAAAAAAGAATCAAGAAAATATATTTTTCACCAACACTCTGCTGGTCTGACCTGTGATCTAACTAAAATATCTCTCTTCAAGAACGAAAGTGAAGAAAGGCATGATTAATTTAAATTGCATAAAATATAATACTCCGACCTATTTAAGTTGAACGACGTTCAGAGACTTTAACCAATAGACGCAGCAAAATTAAATAATTCATCAAATGATGATAAAAAAATAGAGGTGCACATTTTTTATTCCACCACGTGTTGTTGGTCTTCTAGTATTTGTTTTGGAAATACTTTCAGTTTCATAACTTTACGATATAAAATGGTATCCCGCTTTGCAAACGGAGCGCATTCCACGGTTTTTCAAACGACTTTCAGAATTTTAGTGGTGTACCGCAAAAAGAGTCTTTGCTTGTGCCAGAACTTAGTGAAACCGAACTATGTTAATTTTCTTTAAAAAAGTTTCAAATATTTGTGTCCAACATTGTAGGCGGCACCCTTGCAAGTAAGCTCAAATGCCTTGGACTGTGTGTAGTGTGGATCACTACAGAAGATTCTACTATGGGTGTTACAATCGCACATAAAAGTGTTATATTACAAGTTACATTACTTTTATGGGGGAGAAGAGGGATAATTTTCAGTGAAAAATTCCAATAGTTTTGTTCAGCATTGAAAGTTTTTGATCCACATCAAAACTTAATAACAATAACTTAAAAATAACGAACTGTTATCAATAGAAGAAGTGATTGCACAAACTTCGAACTCTGGGTCTCTTGCCTTTTCGATAATTTTTGGCTTATCGCGAGAGTTTACAAAGTTCACTTTCAAAGCGAGAAGATTTCTTCTGTAATATTAGACTTTTCCCGAATTTCTGTCTAAACACCGTGTTAATGCCTTGCTATCAAGTTTCGCCTCGTTTCTATACATTCTATTGTTTCACTAATTACATTTCTTATTATTTAGAAATATTTACTTATTATTTCCATTTAACAGTAGTGGGATAATTAACATTTTTAAAACGAGGCGATACTTGTTGGCTTAGCCCTATAACACGATGTTAAAACAGAAATTCGGGGAAAAGTATTCAGAATATTCTTAAATAAAGTTACTTGATACTCATCTTCATAAATTTATCCATCATCGCGTTCCTTTCTCACTTCTAAACTTAAAGGGGAACTTAACACAAAAATCATTTTTTTATATATATTGTGGTTGATAACATAAAAATGACAGAAAAGCCCATCTTTCAGTGCATCTTTAATTAATTTTGTTAAAAATTTTGTCTTTAACTTATCAAAACACACCACAAAATAATAACCCCTTTTGATTAGAGAAACGGGAACGAGCACGAATTTTGACGTCACAAAGTTCAAAAAGAAAACTCTTTTAAGCCTGGTTTTTTGTTCCTGGAATGGAACGAAAACCTCTCTCGCTATTGCGTAATATTTTCACGTGGTCTATTGTTTAGAGCGATCCGGTCCGGTCCGGTCCTCCGCGGACAATTATCCAAAGTGGATATTCGCCTAACACATTGACTTTTTTTTTGTTCTACTTGAAATGACCAAGCTCTCCTCCGCAAATTCTGACTAGCTACGCTTCTGAAGAATAACCCTTAAAGGGTTTTATTTAGAGATTGTTTTTTGAGATTTCAGCTTTACAAACATATTATTTCTTTTTATATATTTCCCCATAGGGCGAAATATATGTTAAAACCGGCAGTTTCCTTCTCCTCCTCCTTCATCTTCTCCGTTCACTTTTATAGCCTCGGTTCAGTATTGAACTTAGGCCTAGTCAAGATAGATAAGAATAGAGGCTAGTCTTCAGTGAAGTAGTGCGCCATGTTTTACAGTCAGTGTAGTTGGGCAGTGGAAGAGTTTTGCTTTGTCTCCCAGCTTTTAAGATGATTCAAGAGATTCAAACGTTAAATGGTGGAAATAAAAACGTTTTAATTCAATGTTTTTCTAAATATTTTGTTAACAGCTTTGAATGAAAGCAAGTAAAAGAGAAAAAAGCGAGATATCAATATGTCACGGACATTTTTTTTTGTTGATAACAATGTTTTGATGGATGGTAGTTAAATGCTTGGAACAGTAGCTAGAGCATTGAATCTGTGAAAGTTCATCCGTAAAAGCCAAGCTGAAGACTTATTTTTATTTTACATCCTGATATAATCTGTGCTGAAAACACATAGCTAGATAGATTTACAACCATATGAAGGAAACCCTTTTTACATGTGGTGGACAACAACCAGTTGTTAATTCAAGGAGTACATAACAAGAATTGCAAGTAAAAACGAGATGTTGCATTTGCAAAAAGAAGTTCAGAAAACCAATTATAAATATACGTAAAATATTAAATATACACAGGATTATTGAGACATTATCATGTGAAAGAATCTGGTTGAATGTGCCTCCTGGGATAGACGTGTAATCCAACACAATATTCATTCAAATCCATGATCGCGTATACTGTTTTGATTTTGTACCTATTATGATATTTTATTTCGTAGAAATTAAATATAATATAAAATGTCAATTTTCCTTACAAGAACGAACATAAATCAAAACACACTCCAACATAACAGTCTGTAATTTAAATCAAGCCGAAACAAAAACTTCTACTTCCAGATATGCAGTGGGTGCATATTTTCACTATTAAAAATTTTTTTTTTTCATTTGGGATTTACGAAAGTCAGTTTTATTGCATTAATATAATATATGTATGACATACTATGATAGTATATTTTTTTTGAATCAGAGATGTTCATTTTGAATATTTGAATTTAATTTTATATATAAATTGTGATTTTTTCTTCCCAAATTTGAAATGCTACACATAGTATTTTTTAGTGAAGATTGGTTTTTGATTGCTTTTGATAGTTATTTGCTAAAATGCCTACCCCCAATTTTCTTTTCTTCTTTTGTTAACCTAATTTTGTAAGATGGTTTCATGTGAGTTTAAGCTGTGATTTTATGGTTTATGGATATGATATGTCTTCGGTATGAATAATAATCTTATGTTTATTATGACAAAATTGCCTTGTAGATTGTGCTGCAAAAGACTATTCCAGTTGTTTAAAAGGGGAAATATTAGTCACATTTAGGTCTTATAGTTTTTCGCTATGTCCATAGTAAATTCTAAGTCACTTTTTAACTCCTTGGCAAAAATTGAGGGAAATCTTATCATTTGACCATGTACATGTTCATTTCATAAGTCGTTTTGTATTATTAACTTCAAATCTACCCTGATTAGTATGGACAGCGTTTTTATCTGGACATCAGTTTGATTGTCGATATACCACTGTAATTATAATGATACATTTTTCTTGTTATCAATGTACACAAAATTGATAAAATGTTTGCAACTTTGGGGAAATATATAGTCGCATTTTTGCGAATCTTGTTTCTGTTAAAATGAAGAACGATGAATGTAGTCTTTTTTAACACTTTATTTGCAAAATATTTTAAGTAGTGTAAAATAAGCTTTACCTTTCGAATCTCTTTGAAATTGACTAATACTACTTTACATTGCTAATATTGAATACTAGTATAGTTTTTCCATCAAACGATTATTTTTCATTGAAGTTACATATAATTTATTAGGCACTGCTACATTACTAAAAGCTACTATAAACATGCCTCACTCTCACCCCCACGTAACCCCGTTTATCAGATTCTACTCAAATTTCGAACCAACTGGCTTATTATTCGGGTATTACAGCATGTTATTCCGCCTTAGAGTATGCAATAATACAATATAAATCACATATGAAAAAATTCTTTAAAGCCTGGTTCAGACCTGGAGATTACGATCATTACGATCAATCGTCGCAATCACCATTCGCCAGGTGTAATTAGTAATCAATTAGTAATTTTTTATCGTAATCTCCAGGCGTCCAAAACGGTTATGACGATACCACTGTATTTTAATCATCGTAATCGTCGTAATCGTCAGGTCTGAACCAGGCTTAAGCGTTAAAGTGCTTTAGTGTGCAGTGGGTGTTAAATTGCACGATGTTTCATTGATTTCAATGAAAAAACATTGGAGCGCACAGGGGATACTTGAAAACCGTGCAGATGATGTCCGAAGGTCTCTGGTGTATCAAATGTCCTTTATTCTTTTGTGGATCATCGTTCATGTATGACAAATTGATAAATTCATGTAAGAACGTGGAAAATGTTATTAGAATAAAATCTCAAAGAAATGACTCGAGTGTGGCAAGTATATTTTTTTTGTTATTTTTTTTAGGTTTTATTATTATGTTACTATTATTGTTTTCCAATATTATTATGATTTTTTAACATCATTATAATGTTTAGTTGTTTCATGTTACTTTTGGAACTAGTTTAACAGAGTTTTGTCAGTGTTTGTGAGTTTTGTCGTCGTTGAACTGGAGATTTTTGATGGAGTTGGTGGTTTGAAATACAACTGGAACAACAAAATCGCTTTTCTTATTTGAGAAGTCTTCTTTTTCTTGCTGTTCTTAGCTACTTTAACTACAAGTCTTCAGATAAAGTTTTCGTCCTGAGAACAGGCTCACAAAAGGATGTAAAAGGATGACATTAATTCGTCAAACAAATTGCACTGAGTGATAATGTGTATTCTATAACAGTGAGTTTGAATCAGGCATTTCCAACAATAGGCAGTTGTTGGATATCTCATTCCTCCTCCCAAAAGTGCAGCATTTTGTATGACTCGGTCATGGCCGTGTTAGCTGGTTGTATCAGTACTGCGTTTACTGGCACTTCTCTCCTGGGTGCAAAGAGGTGTCTTCGGAACGACTCTGCACGGCGAAGAAAGGGATAGCTTTGTGGAGAACGGCGTGTATCCAGGGCCCACAAGAGTGTTTCGGTGCGCAGAATTAAACATCAATCAATATGCTGAATCAATTCATATTGTCTTTGTTGGCTGGATTTTTGATTGCTCTTGACCTACGATTTGCTTTCTTGAAGTAGCGAGGACGGAATAGCCCCTATCGGGACGTCTTATAACCTGCTGCTCTTACGATGGTACCGCTATACACTGCCCGAAGTCAAGTCTGTGAGTTAGGGGATTCAAGGCTTTCGGGATCTTTGTTGAACAAGACGCTCTAAACATGAGGAGTTAAATATTATTTCCGTCAAAAATACATTAAGGTAGAAGGCAGAAGGTGTGTTGTGTAACAGAAAGAAATTTTTTTACATCCTGCTGTTAGTCTTTCTTTCTCTTCTTTTTATTTTGTTTTTTTGGGTTTTTTTTTGCGATTTACAACTTTCTCTATTTTAACAAAACTTTGCTACCTTTTCTGAACAGTCAATGACATGTGATGTTCCTATCAACGCGGTTTGATTGGTGTTTTGACGGACCGGGTTGCTTATACGGATTTCGATGTTTAGTTTAAACGGTCAGGTGTTAGTGGATTTAGTTTTATTTTATCAACACACAGCTCACATTTATCCAAATATATACAAATATAGAAGTTTTAATTATTTGCCTTTTGTTATTATATGGTTTTTATAATAATTATGTTATTATATTTCAGTCTCTTTAATCATTTTATCATTTGTTATTATTTTTGTATTATCTTCTATTACTTTACTTACTCACTTTTGGATCTAGAGTTTTATTGCATTTGTTACTACGACCAAATATTGTTGTATTTTAAACTAGGTATTCATTATTTGAGTTTTTCATGTTATGTCTAATAATTTAGTTTTTCGGATTTTAATTTAGTAGTGCAGCTGTAACACTATCATCACTATCATGTTTGATTTTAACTTCTTGTGTTTTTCTTTTCAGGATATGATAATCTAACTTGCTCTTCTTTTCAGAGATTTAACGCTTTCACTTTCAGGTTGATTTCATGGCTAATGACATGTTTATGTTAATGATCATGTTTATTTCCATTTTTTCAGAATAATTTATTTTTCCATTTTTACAGGGTTAACTGTTAAACTTCATTTCTAGAAGATAATGGTTTCTTTTTTAGATAATGCTTTTTTTAAGATAAACTGGTAAACTTCATTTCTAGGAATTAATGATTTCTGTTTTAGGTAATTCCAGAGAGCGGCCGCTTATTACAATGTGTTCAGGCATTGAAGTTATTGTGATTAATTACTATTCCTTTTCATAACCTTGTTGTTTTATGTGGGTTCTTGTATAAAATGAAATTAGCTAGGTGATCGATGGGAGATGGAGAAGAATATGGGTTATGCATTTGGTGTGACAACTGTTTGTGCAGCACGTATGGTATCACAAAACAGAATTTCAACTCGTTCGTGCAACTTGAGGTAAATATGCATGACCATATGAAAGTGTCGGTTTGTTACTTAAGGATTTCTCATTTTCCAATACTTGTCGTGTTTCATTATAGAAAACAGGTGAACAGTGGGTAGTTCTTCAAAGCTAGAAGGATAGTTCAAAGATTTGACATCGATATTGAAACTAAGGTATGATTGATTACGTACGTTATTAGTTGAAATAAAAGCTTGAATTCCTAATATACGCTGAAATCTTTATTTTATAGATGTGAAAGAAACGTAGATACACATTGTGGCCTTTCCCTCACGGTTTTCTCGACAGTAAAAAATGCCCGATGAAAGTGGCGCTGCTGTTTTGGCTCTTATGCAGTAACTGCGAGTTTTTCATCCAGAGGGTGTTCAGTTTATCGCATAGCCAAAAGAAATATATAACAAAATAAAACATTGTCTCAGTTTTTATAACCCATCTGAAGTCCTCCATCCATGTTGGTTCATGTGCCATCTTATTATCAGCTTTCTGCAACTGTTTCTAACAAATTGACATTAAAGGCCGATTTCCATTCAACGCTTATGCCCGCGCGGACGTAGAATTTTCCGAGCGGCCAAACAGCTGCAAATGGAAATCAAAAGACACGATTGGCTGAAATTATCAGCGGACATCGGCGGGCTTAAAAAAAGTTAAAAATTTTTAACTTTATTTTTGCTCGCTGAGCGGACCTAACTACGCTTATGAATTAGCCAATACGCATGCGTTCTAAGTCACTGAGCGTGGATTACCTACGTCCGCGCGGATATTTTCCTGAATGGAAATTGGCCTTAACTGGATATCAAAATTTTACGAAACTACGGCGCCAACTAAAAATTTACATCATCCAGAGATGTTACAAAGAGTGTGCATTAGCTAAGTTAGATCTTTATGGGGTTGCTCGAAACGAAAGAGTTGTCTTATGTTAAAAGATTTTGCTAAAACTGGGAAAAAATTTGGAAAACTTTCATGTAATTCTTACAAATCTGTTGAACTTAAAGATTCTGAGAAAGAAATTTCCGATTTAGAAAAGACAAGGTTTGTTATCAAGTACGGGACCAAAAAAGGTTTTAGTTACCAGTTCCAGCATTTAATTTTCTCTGACTTTTTGTGTGGTTTGTATCTGTATGCAAAAAGCAGGAATATTGTTGATATCATAAAGAAATGCAAATCAGAATCTCCTTTACTGAATTGCCTGCCATCACTAATTACGTTGCATACTTTGTGCATCATGAGGAAATCATCCTTAGAAAACGAGTTCTTACACAATGTCATCAGAAGAAAAATTTGAACGCTTGCAACATGGAATCATTGCTGGTAAAGTTATTTGAAATTCAAAAATAGAGAAACAAAATTTTGTTTATAAAATGAAACTAGAAGCCTCAGGGCTTGAACAATTTCCGCATCAGGCCTAGAGGAAATAGCTTTAGGCTAATTTTTCAAGATATCTGAATGGCTATCCATTCTGTTCTTGTTGCGTACGTGAGAACAGGTCTATCACAATTCCCAAAGTATGACTTATGGTTCACATGAAGAATAAAATGATATTCGATAGAAGTGAACCAAAATCATTTGAAAATCAAGGAAAAATCAGGGAAAAATCTGCAAGTAACTGCCAACTTTAATATCAGGACCTTTCAATTGTTATTGGAGCACACCTTCCAAATTTTGTCAGAAATGTGAATTCGGTAATATATTTAAGTAAACATTGTTGGTAATATCTTATTATAATAATCCGCGTTGTGCATACCACTTTTATTTTAGAGAGTGATATATTTACTTTTTTTTCACGGTCAAAACCTTCTTATTTTTTCCCTTTTCGTCGTAAAACCACGCAGACGTGACAGACACTTTTTTTAATGTTACGTAATTTAAGTGTGACGTTTCTTTCGGGAGACCAACACAATGCGCATAATACCTGGTAGAAGCCGAGAGACACTTCTTAAAGTTACGTAATCAGTATACATGTGTACATGATACGTCATCTAAGTGTGACGTTTCTTTCGGGAAACCTATACAATGCGCATTTATTTGATTGTTTTGATTGTTTTGATTGACTTGAATGCTTTTTGACCAATCAAAATTGGTTTCCAGAATCGGGCAAACTATAGCAACCAATTCGTTCAGAACGTAAACAAATTAATTTTTAATTTTCCAGTAAGGACGCTTGCGAAACAATATCGTATATACATAAAATTGTTTGTATTGTATTATCAAAAGCGAAAGATCAGGTAAACCGTTTGTTTAAAATTTAAAAATAGGCTACTTACTGGCTAATGTATGATGATTTTTTATTTAATTAGATCATTCTGTTTGTTTGGTTGCTGCCCTGTTGGTCGAGAGATTTTGTTTTGTTTTGTTTATACGTACGAAAGGTGAGATCTCTTTATTTGTTTTCATCGTAATTTAAAAATGGTAAACTTTATGGCGGTTTATCCTTTCCTAAGAGCTGTTTATCCTTTGTTTATAAAAACTGTTTATCCTTTCTTAATGTTTAAAACGATGTTTATGTTGTGCATTTATCCGAAATTATAATAAGATGCATGTATGTATGTTTACGCTACTCTTTCTGTCTTCTAACATCTTTTCTATTTGCATTCCAGGTTCGTTTTTTGTACGTTACCGTGTTAGTTTCTCCTGTTAATTTTGAAAAGACGTTAGTTTTTAGATAGAAAGGTTTGTTGAAGATTATTATCACAGTTTCGACTATTTCTTTTTATTTCATATTAGTCAGTTTGCTTCTGCTTCTGCCTAGATTTGTGCTGTTTATTCACAGTTGGTAGCTATTTCTTTCTTTTTTGTTGTTAGTGTTTCTGAACTGTGATGTTTAATATAAGAGGCACTAATATTATTCCTGGCTTCCAAGCAGTTTTTAGGAATGGCCAGTTTGTGCTCCAGCCACCTGATCAGCATCAAATACGCTCTGTTATTCAGCGTCGGCATGCACACGAGGATGTGGCTGAGGCAAGTCGCCAACAACTTAAGCAAAACATTAATATCCAGCCACCAGATATTCAGCATGTCGCATCAGAAAATGAACGACTTCGAATCAATAATGCTGAAAGACGTGTTCAGTATCGTCAAATTGAAGGTGACGGTCAAAGAATAGCCCGGCGAAATGCAAATGTTCGTCGCATGAGGGCTAGGCGGGCTAATCAACCCTTGCATCGTGCTGCTCGGCAAGGCCAAATGCCTGAGTTACATTATCTTGGTGCCATGGACAAGGTCTGTCAGTATTGTGGTGCCAGGATGTTTGCAGAAGAAACTAATTTTAAGTGTTGTCACAATGGTAAAGTTCATTTAGATAACATTTATTATCCTAATGACCTTAAAGCTCTTTTAGTAGGTGATAACAATCAAGCAAAGAACTTTCAAGAAAATATTCGAAAGTTCAACAGTTCGGTTGCTTTTGCTTCCATGGGTGCGAAATTGGCTGTGCCGCCAGGTCGTGGTCCACCAGTTTTTCGTATCAATGGCCAGGTATGTCACCGAACAGGTAATTTACACCCACCACCGGGTGTTCCTCCATCATATGGTCAACTATATATTTATGATGGTATGGATGCTTTCAACGAGCGAATGGCAAGACCAGAAAATCAAGGTTGCTCCCCTGAAGTCATGCAAGCTTTGCAAGATATCATTTTAAGGGAGAGTCCATATGCAGCTGCATATAAACACATGGGTGAGGTAGAGGCGGAGGAATTGCAACTCGCAAATGAACAGAATCGTCACCCATCTGAGGTAAGTGCAAATAGATTGTTATACTTCAATAATCTTTTTCAACTGCTATTGATAATTTGCTATTGATTTTCAGGTAAGAATGCACTTGAGAAGTGGGGGTGACCGCCGCCGATATAATCTACCTCATCATGATGAAGTAGCAGCTGTTTTTGTTGGTGAAGATGGTGCACCACCATTAGCTCGAGACATTGTTGTTTACCCTCGAGATAGACCATTGCAGGATTTGCCTGCGCAATCACCTAATATCGATCCAATGGTGTATCCTGTATTTTTTCCAAGAGGAGAGTTGGGCTGGAGTTCCGACATTCCTCATGTAGCAGAATATGCAGTAGGTCAGCAACGTCGCACGACCATGCTGCAATATTACACATTTAGGTTTGCCTTTAGAGATGCGTTTAGCCCCATCTTAAAAGGTAAAAGATTACTTCAACAATATGCCGTGGATAGCTATTGTAAAGTTGAAGCTAATCGCTTGCATTTCATACGGATGAACCAGGCAGCTCTTCGGGTTGAACAATATCAAGGCCTTATTGATCATCTTGCCAATGTTGCGGAAAATCGTGGGCTTCATGCAGGCAGACCAGTAATTCTACCTTCTTCATTTCAGGGTGGTCCAAGAGCCATGCTACAAAATTATCAAGATGCTATGGCTATGGTCACTAAAATGGGAAAACCAGATTTGTTTTGCACTTTCACGTGCAATCCCAAATGGCGAGAAATTACAGAAAATTTGGATAATGAGCCAGCACATTATCGACCTGACTTGGTTGCACGTGTTTTTAATTTGAAATTGAAATCACTCTTAGAGGATATTACTAAAAATGGTGTTTTGGGGAAATCCATTTCGCACCTGTATGTTATTGAGTTTCAGAAACGTTCTTTACCTCATGCACATATTCTTATCCATTTAGCTCAAGAGGACAAACTGCAGAATGCTGATGATATTGACAGCTTAATTTCTGCTGAAATACCAGATCCTGAACTTGAACCAGAGCTACATAACATCATCAGATCATGTATGATTCATGGTCCCTGTGGGAATGCAAATCCTAATTCAGTCTGCATGGGAGATGATGGCAACTGTACCAAGAATTTTCCAAAGCCATTCTGTGATGCAACCCAAATGAATGCAAATGGGTATCCAATGTATCGCAGACGCAATGATGGTCGTACAGTGAGGGTCAAAAACGTGGACTTGGATAATCAATGGGTTGTACCATACTGCCCGTGGTTGTCAAAAAAATACAATGCTCACATAAATTTGGAAGCATGTACCACGATAAAAAGTGTGAAATATCTCTTTAAATACGTTTACAAAGGACATGATCGTGCTAATGTTGAGATTAATGAATGTCTGGAGCATGACGAAATTAAAACATTTCTAGATGCTCGATATGTTAGTGCACCGGAAGCATTGTGGAGAATTTTCGAGTTCTCCATGAATGATAAATCCCACACTATCAAACGATTAGCTGTTCATTTACCTAATTGTCATCAGGTTTATTTTAGAGCTGGTGAGGAAGAGGCAGCTGCTGAAGGGGCATTGAAAGATAGTCACCTAACAGCATGGTTTAAGCTGAATGTGGAAGATCCTGATGCTCGACAGTTTCTTTATTCAGATATTCTATATCATTATGTCTTTCATGACAAACAGAAAAAATGGCAAAAACGAAAAAAAACATTCAAACCGATTGTCGCTCGGTTATACAATGCCCGTCCATCAGAAGGAGAACGTTTTTTCCTTCGGGTTTTGTTGCTGCATGTTTCAGGTGCCACATCATTCGAATATCTGCGTACTTTCAATGGAGTGGTTTACGACACATTCCGAGAAGCGTGTATTGCCAGAGGTCTTCTACAAGATGATGAAGAGTGGCATAACACATTGGAAGAGGCGTCAACATTTCAAATGCCCCAACAGATGAGACAGCTGTTTGTCACGATTTTGACACACTGCGAACCCTCCAATCCCCTTGAGTTGTGGAATACATTCAAGGAGCATCTGTGTGAGGACTATACTCGAACATTAGCTCTTGCTCAAGCAGAACAAAGGGTTTTGGGTTATATTGATAATGTCCTCAAACAATTCGGTATGTCCTTAACTCAATTTAATCTTCCAGAGTTGGTTCAACAGATCCCCGAGGAAGAAGTGGATGTAAATGTTTACATTGACAGGGCACAACAGGTAAGGCCTCAGCTTAATGAACAGCAGGTAGCTGTGGCTGATGCAATTTTGTCTGCTGTTTCAAATGTGCGTAATGGTTTAGCACAACTTGAAACATTGTTTTATCTGGATGGACCAGCTGGCACAGGTAAAACTTTTACATATAACTATGTTATTGCAGCATGTAGAGCCAGAGGTTGGAAAGTTGCAACTGCTGCATATACAGGTATTGCAGCCACCTTACTCTCTGGTGGATGTACATTGCATTCATTATTTCGTTTGCCTGTTCCTGTTTTAGAAAACAGTGTATGTAAGATAACCCCGACATCTAAACATGCAGAATACCTTCGGAGTATTGACCTGTTTCTGATTGATGAAGCTACAATGGTGTCTACGCACATTTTTCATGCTATCGACAGATTACTACGTGATATTTGTGGTAGTGATGCAGTTTTCGGTGGAAAGGTACTTTTGTGGGGTGGCGATTTTCGTCAGTGTTTGCCAGTTGTGAAGAAAGCAAAACCAACTGATGTTATTGAAGTTTGCTTGACAAGTTCTGCTTTGTGGGCATCAGTGGTAAAGTACTCACTTACCGAGAACATGAGAGCCAGGCCGGAAGAACAAGAATTCTGTGCGTGGCTATTACAACTTGGTAATGGTGAACTGCCAACAAAACTAAATGAACCTGCTAAAGGCTCAGTCGAAATCCCTGATTGTTGCGTTGTTCCCCAAAACACTTCTATTATATCGGTGATGTATGACGGATTGGAACCTCACGAATATGCCGCCACAGCTATTTTGACACCAACAAACGAGCAATCGTTAATCATTAACAATGAGGTGTTGGACAGATTGCCAGGAAATGCAGTTTGTTATTACAGTGCTGATGAGGTGGTATGTGACGATGAAGACGAGCGGCAAAATTATCCGCTTGATTTTTTAAATAGCATCACGCCGTCAGGTATGCCTCCTCATTGTTTGAAGCTTAAAGTTGGGGCTATTATTATGCTCTTGAGGAACCTTAATATCAGGAAGGGTCTCTGTAATGGCACACGCTTGATTATCCGTGAACTGTCAGGCAATTTTATTAAAGCTGAAGTTTTGACAGGGTCAGCAGTTGGAGAAATCATTTTCATACCTAGGGTTGAACTGTCACCTTCAGATACAGGTATGCCTTTTATATTAAAACGCAGACAATTGCCTATCCGTTTGGCCTACTCTTTCACTATTAACAAGAGTCAAGGTCAAACATTTAATAAAATTGGTTTGTTTTTGCAGAGTCCGTGTTTTTCTCACGGTCAGCTATATGTCGCATGTTCCAGGGCAAAGGCATTTGATAATGTGAAAATCAAAGTTGCTGCTACTGGGAAACAAGGTCATATCAATGGAAAGATGTATACTCAAAATGTTGTCTTTCCACAAGTATTACAGTAACTTAATTCTGCATATCTTTTCTTTCATCTTTTCATATCCACAAAAGTATTGTATTGTTGAGTGAGTTACAAAAATACCGGAAATAAAAACACTGCTTTTCCGGTGAGCATTTTGATATCCTCACTCATTTGGAGAGTGACTATCATTGCAGTTGTCTAAAAGCGGCTTTTCGGCTAAGTTGGTATACCAACTCTGTGACATTGTGTTGCTCAACTGTAGTGGTGGATTGAGTGGTGCTATTTTGTTAAATCACTGACAATTACTTTGTGGTAGTGCTGAAAATAGATGATATGCTTTTATAGTTACTGAACTATTTTACCTAAAAAACATTTTGTTTCTGTACATTTGTTTTTTTAGGTGGAGTACAAGTCCCATTGACTTACGTTCACGTCGTGTACTCTGTTACCATGGGTTGTGCATGCTTTTTATCAATTCACCGGAAACCGATATCATCTTACTTTGGTTTTTTAGAGTCTACTATGAGATAGTCCTTGCATGCACAAACCATGAACCAAAAGTCAGGGCATTCCTCCTGTTGTCTTTTGGAAGTGTAATCCTTAGTTTTTTTTATTTCAGTGAATTAATATTAATAATAAAAAAAAAAATGGCTGAGTCAGCACAAAATGGTAATAATCTTTCTGCTTTTCTCATTTTGAAATAAGAATGAAATATGATTTTGTCATATTATGATTTTTGTTTTATTTTAGTTTCTAAAAGCTCAGTTGTGGATAGTAAGTATTTAGTTTTTTTCATCATATTTGGGATTATTGAAGAGGTTATTAAATGTCTTTGTTATTTTAGTTGAAGTTGACGGTGAAGAAGATGGTGGTAAGTTATCGAATGAAACTGTTAATATTATACAAAAAATAAAGGGTTGTTTATTTAAAACTACTTTCTTTTATATTTTAGTTTGTGATATATCCAAGAAAGGTAAAAGGACTTATTCATAAATACCAGAATGTCATCAATGTAGTAATTAGGTTGTTAATACTTTTCCTTTCCTTTCAGAGGAAGAGGATTTATTAAAAGAAGGTAAGTTCTTATATTCTTTTTGCTGTTTTTTGGATATCACTGTCAATTTATTCTAATTTCGTTCTATTTCATTCATAGATAAGGAGAATAGCGCGGATGGTGGTAGTTTTACATTTTTCTTCTTAACATGCATTTTCCTTCTTCAATAGATGTAGTATTTACACTGTTTGTCTTTTATGTTATAGGGCAGTTAGTCCAACTGAATGGCCAGAGTAAGCGTTTATTTTCACTAATACACTAATACACTAATACATTTTTTATTATTATTTTCATTTTATCTTTCTGTTTAGAATCACAAGAGACCACGCGTTGTGAGTTGTGAAGTTTTTCGTATAAGCCATACTATTTGGATTTTATTATCTTAACTAATCCTTAACTTCCTAACATTTTATTATAGTGACACGACAAGACTTCATGCAATACAGGAAGGCCCATCCTGGCTCCAAGTCCAGGAGGGCCTTGCAAGTATGGAAAAAAAAATGGGGGGCGTGACCGGGAGGGTTACGTCCCCCCACAAAAAAAACACCATAAAAACAAAAAAAAAATACATTATGAGATGAAGTATAAGGGGTCAGTCCTCACTGTTTTTGAGTGAGGGCTGATCCCTTATACGGTATGGAGTTACCATACACTCAGGTTCAGTTTTCATTAAAATTAGTTTTAAAATGTCTATAATCAAATTCTCGAAATGAAAAATAATCAAGTGAACTGAACCAACAAATTAAATTTAGACCGTGAATGGCTGATTAGCGCCCACTTACTTAAGCTTCCGAATAGTGTTTCTAATTTGTGTTTTAGGGAATAATGGGTTGTTTAATCAGTCATTTGCGGTCGAGTGTATGGTAATTCCATACCATAGTTTATTTTAGTTTATATTTTAGTTTATTTAGTTTGTTATTGTAGTTTATTTAGTTAGAAAATATGTTGTTATATACGGATTAATCTTTATTTAGTCGTTACAAATCACTTGCGAATCTTATTCTATAAGTCTGTTGTTATCTAAATGAGAGTTTAGGTAGAGTTGGAATAAAAGTCGTTACATACTTCCTTTGATCTTTATTTCACTATGACATTACAGGTTATGGTTTAAGAGAAAACTTCTTTGTCAGTTTGAGAGATTACTATTCCTTAAAGTTAGTTCATTTAGTTTATTGAGGATAAAGAGGTTATTGTCTGTGTTAAAGATAATGAATGGAATATGCTGATGTCAGCAGAAATAGAACAATTGAGCGAAATGTAAATGAATAAATAAATCTTTCCTAACTGACAAAATTGACTAACTTAATTCATTATCTTATTATTTTATCTTATATTTATTCAGATTCTTTAGATTTATAGTGTAGTATTGAGGTCAACTTGGTGTTGGTAGTTCATGGGAAAAACCTTTCCTGACAGTATCCTATGGATAACCGTATCTACTATAATCTAGATAGGTAATTGTGAATGAAAGTTTAGTTGGAAGATATATTGTCGGCTGCACATTTCGGATTTTAAATTCAACCTTAACTTTATTTATTTATTTTTTTAGATTCTTTGGTTTCGCTTACGAATGATATGTCATCAATTTTTAAAAATGCACTTTTCGGAAGATCCGATAATTCCAACTAAATGCGTACGTAGATGCAATGCACTCACTATTCACCGAGAATTATTATTTCCAAAAATAAATGGATTAAACCAAAAAACCCATTGGAAGACCGTTAACGAAGTCGATATACACTTTTACAAAAGTGATTAAAGATACCGTAATGTATCGATTAAACGCCCCCTTTTCAGGAGATTTTTAAATAAACGCCCCCCTCTATTAGACGCCCCCCTCGAATAGACGCCCCTCTCTAGAGACACACTAATTAAGGCATGTAGAACTACTACATTGCATTGTTTCAGCCTCAATGTTTTCGTTTTGTATAAAAATATGGAAATTTGCGATAGACGCCTTTCTTTTTAAATTTTAAACTAACAGTTGGAAACTTTGTCTTCATTGACGATAATCTTGAAGTTTAATTTCGTATATTTTTTATCGATGTTTATATTTAGTTTATATTTACGAAAAAGAAGAGTTCACAAAAATTCAATAGACACTCCCCTCTTTTAAACGCCCCCCTCGAATAGAAGCCCCCCCCTTTATTTGGTTTATTTATTTATTTATTTATTATATTTTTGTTGATGCTATCTTTGTAGTATTGTCAACACTTTTTCATGAGAATTTATGTTTCTGCTGAACACTCTATGACATTTTTTGCTCACCCTTATAGTCAGCATTTCCAAATTTTTATCCGTGTTAAAACCATCACATGCATTTTTATCAGTTCTTAATTTAATTTTTCGTGAATTGGACGCATGCTGAACATGAGTGGCGAGCGACGCCCGCCTGGGCGGCTAGTCTATCGCGCTATACTAATCCGCGTGCGTGTGTAACACATTTAACTTAGAGAGTGATGGTTTTTTTCAAAATTTACGGTCAAAATCTTCTTAATCGTGGTCATATAGCGGTAGTTAGTCCATTCGCCAATGGGCTTATATGCCCAAATAAAAAGGCCGAAATGAAACCGTTTCCTACTGCAGTCAAAATGAGGGAACGGTGGTTTTACAAAAGGATCTTATATATGGGAAGCCCCGGCGCTGATCGTTTTTATTGGCTAATAAAGGAAAACTCTTGAAATGCGCTATTTTGATTGGCTGAAAAATTCATAGCAACAGAGTCCGTTGATAAGGTTCTTCATTTCTGCTGCTCTTTTGAAGAAGAAACGGGAAAGTTTTGATATATTTAAAATTTTTATTGTTATACTTTTACTGTTATTGTATTGTATTGTAGATCATGTGTAAGTGAGTATCAAG